>LBNU01031484.1:117861-128249 GCA_014162995.1 Artemisia annua | reverse complement strand
TATATGATATGATCGACTACATTATTATTCACACTCCTCATATTGAGTTTAACTTAATAGATGATTTGATACAAAACGTTTTAAGATTTCAAAAGGAAAACATATTCACATAAAGATCAACCAAAGCTTTATTCATAAAACTAAGTTTTGAAAACAAACTCAAAAGTACACATATATAATTAATCACATTGATTATATATTGTTTTCATAATAAACTCTAATTGAAGGTTTTGAAACAAACATTTTATAAAATGAAAAAGAGGTAAAACTATTCAACCCCCCTTCTAGTTTTCCATATAATTGATAATTGTATATAGTATTATTTGTATTATGACTTTGTAAGACTGATATCAAATAAATCCTATGTAGTATAGATTCTGTTGTTAGTTAAAATTAGAGAAATATAGATAAACTAGCTTATTGACCCGTTGACACCGGGTATTTTTTTAAAGAGATACATAAATGAGACAATAAGAAAAGTAATAAAGTAAATTTGTTCCGGTTAAAATATGACACAAAGAATGAGACAATTCGTCCATTGTCAAATAAGAATTTTTTTGTGTTACAATTACACAAACAAACATCCAAGGTTGCGGTGTCCAAATTTTTTTGTTTTGAGTAGCAAAGTATGTGTGTGACCGCCTATCAATTTACAACCATAGCCTTGGCGAATCTAAAATAGATTGACTCGAACATAAAATGATGTGTGTGCGGGTCTATCGATTCAAAACACAATCCTTGCGATAATTTTAGACTTTCAAGTGTAGACTTTTTTATAAGTATAAGAACAATTTTTAATCTTTGTACATACCTCTTGGCATGAAATATGTCATATGTGTATTGTACATTTGTACATATGACTCCTCCCAAACTAACCAGTCAACCAGGTGTGGTCAACAGGTCAAATATGAGAGAGGAGAGATCAATTTATGATTCGGTGCAAGCACAGTGTATTCCCGGGTCGTTATGTTCCAGCGAGATTGAAATTGTATTTTGGGAAACGTTTGAAGGATTCAGTGATTTGGAAAGTAACCAGATAACGATTTGGGTTAATTACACTAAGCTGATATAAATGAAAATAAAACAGAATAGCAATATTAAAAATAACTGGAAATCAGATAAACCTAAGACGTAATTAAAAACTAAAACAAACGTAAACGCGTACTGGGAAAAGGACAAATTAAGCAGAAATAAACTAGAGGGGGTGAAAATGACTTTTTACAAACTTATTATTAAAAGAAAATTTCATAAAAAAGAAAAATATTTTTTTGATTATTTTATTATTAATATGAATTATTAATTAAAAACTATTTAATTACTTATTTAAAATAATTTAAATTACTAATAATACTAAAATGACTAAAATAATTATGAAATTTTTTATAAAACTAATTAACCATTACAGGAATCCTAAAAAAATATAAAAAGTTTATAAAAGTTAAAATTAACCTATTTTACTAATTATTTACTTAATTACTAATTAAAAGCTAATTAAATTAAATTAATTAAGGAAAATAGCAAATAACAGTAACAATTATGAAACTATTTTCTAAAAATACTTTATAATATATAAAACCTAGGAAAAATATAAAAAGATACTAGTGTTTAATAAAAATTAATAAGACTATTTAATTAAGTAATATTACTTAATTATTATTTTAACTAATATTAATTATAATAAATACTAACTGAAAAGAGATAAATCTGAAAATTTTATATAAATACTATAAAATAGCAGGAACTTAAGAAAAATATAAAATTGAAAATTGCTTTGTGAAAAAGCTGAAAAATAAGCCAAATGGCTTAAATAGAAGCTATCACTTTTTTAAAAGTGATGTTTTTGTGATTTTTCTTTTTGAAAACTGTTTATACACTAAAAACAAACAACTTTTGTGAAAACACTTTCTGTAAAACTCAAAAATAAGCAATTTGGGAGCTTATATTCTTGACAGATTGGTTTTTTGACTTATAATGAGATTTTTGGTTCTAAGAAGCTATAAAACATGCTACAAGCTGGGATTTAAGAACAAATAAGCTGATAACAATAAAGGAAAGCAAGAATAAGCTAAAGCAATCCAATAAGCACACAGAAATAAGCAGTACAATCAAAAAGCAAAATTCAAATCCTAACAAATAATGCAGACCACACAGGCAACTACAGGCCTATGTGGGGCCCACAGATAAGCTCAGGGGTCCTAAAGGAAGCTTGAACCAACAAGCTGGACTGGAGGGCTTCTCAACAAGCGAAGAATCATA
This sequence comes from Artemisia annua, assembly GCA_014162995.1. Lineage (NCBI taxonomy): Eukaryota > Viridiplantae > Streptophyta > Magnoliopsida > Asterales > Asteraceae > Artemisia > Artemisia annua. The sequence continues at coordinate 125,993 of LBNU01031484.1, read as the reverse complement.
CCCTGGGTCCCACTAATGAGCTTGTGAGTGGCTTGTGAAAATGATGCAAACACTGAGTACAGGGGAGCTCACAGGCCAAAAGGGCAACTTTGAGAGTGCTTATTAATAAGCAAATGGTTTCCAAAATAAGATTTTCTTTTTGAAAAAGGTTAACAATCTGCCAAACAATGTGAAACAACATAAATTTTGGATTTCCAATCTATATTACACCCTAGGGATCACCAAGAAAAGCTGACCATTTTGACAGATATCTAGTTTGACTTTTTGAGATTTATGAACAAGTTTAACTTTGGTGAGTTTCCACTGGATTCTACTGACTAATTGTGTTATATTAAGATGATATGAGATGAAATTAAGCAATCTTAACAACTATTGAACTAATGATAAAGATTTTGGAACTCTAAATCCTAACAGATAATAAGTGAATAGAGATTAAAGGGCTTTTTGACTTTTTTTATACAAAGGACCAATTTTATTGCTCAAATAACTCTAACTACCCTAATGTGTACTGAGGATGCAGAAGATCATGCAGAATACCAACATATAAGTACAAAACAAGAATTAACCAAACACCCCTATATATGCAAGTTACACTGTGATTCTGGGATTTAAGCTTACAATTCCTAAGCTAATGATCAAACCTAGTTTCTTAACTGTATTAGAGATCAATGGAACAGTAAAGACCAACAAAGAACACACAGAACTCAAAATAGCAGATTAAGCTAAACTAGGCAGTGTGAGAAAATATGAGCACAAGGACTTCTAGTGAACAAGTAAACCAATATAAGCAATATTATGACTAAGTAATACCAAATAAGCAATAAAAGTACAGAAAGATCAGCAGATAAGTACTACTACAGTAAATGGCAAAAAATGAGAGTTGAGCTAATTACAAGATGCAATCCAGCTTAGAACAATGAACCAAGGACCGAATTCACTTCCTATAGGTTCTACACAGAACCACTAACCCAAGGCCATCCAAAATTCACCCTGCTCCAGCCATCTTCAACACCTTCAACAATTTTTTNGAGTGGGAGGGAAGGGGAGTGGTATTTTGACCGTTTGACTTGGGGGGGGGGGCTGGTGGGATTATTCTAAGTGAGGTTGGGCTTGGTGTTGTGTTGGGCCACAGGGTAAGGTTGGTCCAAGGGTTGTGTTTTTGTTTTATTTTGGGGTTTATGTTTGTACAAAGGGAGTCCGTTTGGTTTGTACTTAGATAACAACAAGGACCAATTTTGTAATTAGCCGAAAGTTGAGGGTGGGGTTTCGAAAATTTTCCAAATTTATCAAAGGGATGATATTTGCCAAGTTTGAATAACCCAAGGACCATAAGTGTAAATTCTCCAAATTTGAATTCCCAGGGACCATTTCTGCCAAACTTGAAATTCAGGGACCAAACTTGTAAACTTCTTCAAATTCTTCACCCAGGGACTAATTATGACAACTTGTGAATTTCCAAGGACCTTTAATGATTATTTCCATAATTGAACTCCTAGGGGCTAGTTTTGCCAAATCTGAAAGTGCAGGGACCAAACTTGCAAACTTTTGAAACTTTTTACCCAAGGACCATTTTGATAACTTTTGACTTTTAAAGGACTTGGTTGACTTTTCTTACAAAACAAATGCTCAGGGACTGATTTTGTCAAGTTTTGAAAGTTGAGGGACTGAAACTGCCAATTTTGCAAACTTTGTTCGTTTTTCATTTGTTTTCAATCATTTTGCATCTAAAACATATAAAACACAATCCAGGGATATTTTCTTTATTTTGATGCATTTCTGAGTGTTTTTAAATGTTTTTGCAGTTCAGATTGGACAAAAATGATGAGTATTTACACACTCATCAATCCCCCACACTAAAATATTGCTAGTCCCTAGCAATCTTTTATGAAAATTTAATGGATTTGATGTCTCTTTACCAAAAGCCGTTACTTCTGGAGTAGCCAAATGTTTTAGTATGAAACTTTGGTACACTGATAACCAAATGATATTGAGCAAACCATCAGCTGTCAACGGATTTGATTTGTCTTTACCAAAAGCCGTTTGCTTTTGGACTAGCCAACTCTTTGATAGAATACAGTTATCATCTTGGTGAGTTGATTACCAATTATGGTTTTCCACTGCCTTTACCACAAGCCATAACCTTGTGGGCTAGCCAACTCTTCACTATCAAAGATATGGTGAGTTGAATACCATACAATTTTTGGCAAATTGTCAGCCATAAACGGATTTGAGATATCTTTACCTAGAGCCGTTTGCTCTCGGATTAGCCAGTCCTTATGTGGGTTAGACATGGTGGACTGATAACCATTTGTCGTGTTAGTGCAAAGCACTTCCACCACGAATTTTTTTTAAAAATTTTGGCCAAAATGGGGGTATTAAGGCACTAGAAAGTACAAATGTGATCAAATTCGCCATAATTACCCCCCTCCCCCCACACTTAGAATTGAATATTGCCCTCAATATTCAAAGTACTGACTATTATGCCGACACTTTGAAACGTAAAAAGTTTAGATTTAGGCAAGTGTGGGAACACCATTTTTTTTTAATTTTATTTTTATTTATATTTTTATATAAACAACAGCAGGGGTAACTCCCCCACACTTAGGTGTTAGAAAAGAGAAAGAAGTCAGAGACATGGGTGAAAACCCATATTGTGCTAATGTTTTTGTTCACCGAGTCACTAGCTTGACTCGATCCCCGCATTCATTGGTTCATGGGAAAGTTTGAAGATCCGGGACAACCATGGGTGGTATGTCCTCTCCAAAGTAGTGTTTTAACCGATGGCCATTCACTTTGAAATTTGGACCGTCATTTTGAGATAGCTCAACGGTTGCATATGGATAAACTTTTGCAATAGTGAATGGGCCAGTCCAATGGGTTTTTAGTTTACCCGATAAGATCTTCAACCTTGAATTGAAAAGAAGGACTCGATCACCGACGTTGAAAACGCGGTTCTTGATTTTAGAGTCATGAATCTTCTTTGTCTTTTCTTTGTAGATCAAAGAGTTCTCGTAAGCCTGATCACGTAGTTCATTTAATTCATTCATTTGAACTTTACGGTGATCACCCGCAGTTTGGATGTCAAAGTTAGCATGCTTCAAGGCCCAGTAGGCTTTGTGCTCAAGCTAGATCGGCAGATGACACACCTTTCCATATACTAGCTTGTAAGGAGTACACCCGANTTGAAAACGCGGTTCTTGATTTTAGAGTCATGAATCTTCTTTGTCTTTTCTTTGTAGATCAAAGAGTTCTCGTAAGCCTGATCACGTAGTTCATTTAATTCATTCATTTGAACTTTACGGTGATCACCCGCAGTTTGGATGTCAAAGTTAGCATGCTTCAAGGCCCAGTAGGCTTTGTGCTCAAGCTAGATCGGCAGATGACACACCTTTCCATATACTAGCTTGTAAGGAGTACACCCGATGGGTGTTTTGTATGTAGTACGGAAGGCCCAGAGTGCATCATCTAGTTTATCCGACCAAGAGGCACGGTTTTCACCTACGGTCCTCTCAAGAATTCTTTTAATACCACGGTTTGAAACTTCCACTTGCCCACTTGTTTGGGGGTGATACGCGGTGGAAAGACGGTGAGTGACACCATACTTAAGCATGACTTTTGCGAATTGATCATTGCAAAAGTGCGTACCGCAATCACTAATGATGGCACGTGGAGTTCCGAACCTAGCTAAAAGAGATTTCAAGAATTTCATGACAACTCGGGCATCGTTGGTGGCTAATGCTTTCGCCTCAACCCATTTTGACAAGTAGTCAACAGCCACGAGTATGTATTTGTTTCCTCGAGATGATGAAAATGGCCCCATAAAGTCAATGCCCCAGACGTCAAAAATTTCACAGATTTGGATGGCGTTTTGAGGCATCTCATCCTTCTTTGAAATATTCCCGTGACACTGACAAGCGTCACAAGCTTTGACTAAGTCATGAGCATCTTTGTAGATTGTGGGCCAATAGAAACCAGAATCAAACACCTTTTTGGCGGTGTAATTTGGACTATGATGTCCCCCCGTGGGTCCATCATGACAAGCTTTGAGAATATCCATGGCTTCTTGGCCATGGACACACCGTCTGATGACTTGATCGGCACAGATTTTGAATAAGTAGGGGTCGTCCCAGAAGTAATGTTTAACGTCTTTAAAGAATTTGTTTTTCTGTTGGGACGACATCCCTTTCACAACAAAGTTACCCGCATGGTAGTTTGCAAAGTCGGTAAACCATGGGGTAGTAGAGTCACCACGAAAAGAAACCGCATTGAGTGTCTCGAGAGGAAACGTTTCATTTATTTCCTTTTTCTCGAACACATCTTGGTGAGGGTTTTCTAATCTGGATAAATGATCAGCCGCTAGGTTCTCAGCTCCTTTTTTATCACGGATGATGATATCAAATTCTTGTATGAGGAGAACCCATCGGAGCAATCTCAGCTTTGCATCTTGTTTGGCAAAGAGATATTTCAGAGCTGAGTGATCCGTATACACTATGCATTTTGTGAAGATTAAGTATGACCGGAACTTCTCAAAAGCATACACTACGGCTAATACTTCTTTTTCCGTTGTGGTGTAATGAGTCTGAGCCTCATTCATAGTTTTACTTGCATAATGTATAGGCTGAAAGTGTTTTGTTTTTCGTTGCCCCAAGACCGCACATATAGCAAAATCACTTGCATCGCACATGAGTACAAAAGGCAGGTCCCAATCGGGGGCAACTAAGATGGGTGCTTCGGTAAGCTTTTTCTTCAGAGTCTGGAAAGATTTGATGCACTCGGGAGAGAAGATGAAAGGAGCATCTTTCTCAAGAAGATGAGTCATGGGCCGGGCGATTTTAGAAAAATCTTGTATGAATCTGCGATAGAATCCGGCATGACCAACGAAACTCCTGACACCTTTGACAGTGGTGGGATGAGGTAATTTAGCAATGACATCAACTTTAGCTCTGTCAACCTCAATCCCGCTCTTAGAAATCTTATGGCCGAGGATAATTGATAAGGCGAAAAGTGTACCGCTTTTCGGGGGTCATTTAAGCCCTAAATCGTATTTATTTGATCAAATATCGCCCTAAATCGTTTCTTTTGGCATTTTAGGTACTTTGGAGAGAAATTCTGGAAAAGGAAGCATTTTGGACGTTTTTGGAGCATAAAAGTGAAGAATTCGACAAAGTGCCAAAAATCTGCTGAATAGTACCCTTGACGGCGTCAAGCATGGATGTGACGCCGTCAAGCCTTGATAAGCCAGAATGTTTTTTGGGAGTTTAAAGGGGGACGGCGTCAAGAAGGCCATCAAGAAACCCTAACCACGGCGAGGTGACGGCGTCAAGGCTATAACGTGACGCCGTCAGATCTGTTTTTCTATATATATTCGCATAATTTTTAGTCATAAGTGTGGAACTTTTAAGGGAGAAACCCTAGACGATTTTTAGCAGCTTTTTCAAGGTTTTTAACCTTGGGATCTTCCATGTTACATTGAAGATAAGTAATCAATTAATCATTCAATATGTCTATGTGTTGTTTGATTCTATCTTGTTCTTGTCTTTTGTTTAACATGCTAGGCTAGGTTTTCTTTGTGTTTGCTTAGATCTAATGAAACCTAACTATTGATTATTGATTGAATGGTGTGTTATTAATTGTATTGGATGGGTGATTATCGATGTTAGGCTTAAGAAAACTGGCAGACTTCCGGTTGGTAACATGCTTGAACGTCTTAAGAAACATGAACCAAGGTGTACTAAGGTTATTTGATTGTATTTAATGCATGAGCGAATTCTAGTGATCCCATGTTAGGAGCTTCTTAGCCGGCTCGACATAGGAGTGAAGTAGGAGCTCATAGAGTTAGGGGAAGTCCGTACACACCCCTACGAATGGTATTAAGGAATACAATCCGTCATCCACGCAATTAATACACACTAATCAATTGGTAAAAGATAGTTAGGGAGTAAGGAAATCTAAGTAAACACACTTCTCTCCATATTAGTTTTCACAAACATTTACTTTCTTGTTATTTTATTTTATTTGCATTAGTAGTTATTTGGGTTAGTTGACTAGCAACTAATTCCGCCCACTCCTTCAAACCCGAGATTTTTACTTGCTTTCCTAAAAATAATAAAATACAAAAAGAATCTTCCCTCACCCCCTAGACCTATTAGAATAGCTTTTCAATCCTAATGACACTATTCCCGCAGAGAACAATCAATCCCCTGGTACTTGCCACTACACTATACTACATCGGTCAGGTACACTGCCTGGTGGGGATTGCAAGCTTCTCAAGATCCCTTGAGAAGTAAAACCCTAGTGCGTGGTCGCAATCCCGTGCGTCAAAGTTTTTGGCGCCGCTGCCGGGGAATAGTTATTGTTTAGGTTGAAATTTTTATTTTATTAGGTCTACTCACTAGATTCCTTTCTAGTGAGATTTTTATTTTAATTTTCTAGGTTTTTCTTTAGTCTATCTTATTTCTTCGTGTCTTTGTTCGTAACCATTACCATCCGCCAACATGGAAGGTGGTAATATCCTTGATCCCAACAATCCACCACCACAACAACCACCCCAACAAAAACAACCTCCTAGAGCCCGTACTTTAGGAGAGTACTCCTGTCCTAGCCACCAAGGCTATCGAAACACCATTGAGCTCACCCAAGCAGCCAATGTGTCTCCCTTGCGATCCGACACCATCCGGTTGGAGCAAAGCGGATGTGCATTCCATAGACTTCGTTCCGAAGATCCAAATCAACACCTCAAGGACTTCCTTAAGATCGTAGATTCCATAGACCTTGATGTTGACACTCGAGAGACTACCCGATTACATCTCTTCCAATTCTCTCTGCGAGACCATGCTAGTCAGTGGCTAGAGCGTCTACCCGCAGGATCCATCACCTATTGGGATGATCTCACAACTCGTTTCCTTGCTCAGTTTTTCCCACCGGGAATGACTGCCAAGCTAAGGAATGACATCTTGATGTTCCAACAACGTCAAGGTGAAACCCTCTACGAGGCATGGACTCGATTCAAGGAATTACTCCAAAAAGTCCCTCATCATGGCATAGACCTTTGGCTCCAAGTCCAAATCTTCTATGACCATCTCAATATCCCCACAAGGAAAACCATTGACCAAGCGGCCGGTGGTAAGCTACGTGATCTAAGTGTTGAACAATCATGGGATCTCCTAGAAGATCTTGCTCTTTATGACAACGAAAGTTGGAATGATCCCCGTGATTTGAATAAAACGGTCAAGGCAATATCTTTGCCTTCGAACAATTCAAGCACTTCCGACCGTAGGATCATAGAGCTTGAAGACCAAGTCAAGTTTCTTATGAAATCCTACGAGGCTCCTAAACCTTCAAGCCAAGTGAACAAAATCACTTCTTCGTGCGAATTGTGTAGTGGTCCCACGACACTCGTGATTGCATGGAACTCCCCGAAAAAGCTTTTGCGGACTATGCATCCTTGCGTACCGACGGAGCGGGAGACAAGTGGTACACTTTCAAACCCGAGCCAAACCCTTACGGTGATTCCTACAACCCATCTTGGAAAAATCACCCAAACCTTAGGTGGAAGCCAAACAACAATCCTTCCAACAACTATGGTAGTACCAATAACTTTGAAGGATTGATGTCCAATTTTATGGCATCTCAAGAAGCTCGTATAGCTAAATTCACATCCGAATTTAATCAACAACAACTAGAGATGACCAATAAGATTGACAACTTATTGAAGGCCCTCAACAACCAAGTGCTATCACCTCCATATAAGGACGCTAGGAACATAAATAGCGGACCCCAAGTCAAGGACCCTTCTTCATCCAAACAAGTCCACTTCGTTAATGTTGTCACTATTAAGCCAATCCCTAAGAATGAAATAGACAGTGAACATAAGGAGGAAGTTAAGACATATGAGGATGAGGTTAAGGAAGTTGAGGTTGATAAGGAAGCTAAGATAAGTGGAGTAGAAGAAGTAGATGACGAAGAGGACCACTTCAATAGGTTGCCCACTAAGGAAGAACGTGGATACCATAAAGATCTATTCGATGACCCCGAGACACCATACTTCCTAGGTAACCCAATCATCAAAACCGGTGACCCTTCCAACATCAACATACCATGCAATATAGGTCACTTGCATGTTTGGAAGGCTT
>LBNU01031484.1:106074-116802 GCA_014162995.1 Artemisia annua | reverse complement strand
CAATCAACAATAATGATAATTGAAGACATAACATAATATTGAATCAATAAACAAACCATTAAAAGATGTTTATGAAGTGATTCGGAACCTCTAAGTTGCTGGAAAATACCTACCCTAACCCTAGACTCGGACTTAGGGTTTGGGGCTTACAAATAATGAAGTTATAATGTTCTATTTATAGGCAATTTTACTGTCGGCAAAGGGTGACGGAGTCAGCTTTAACAAGTGATGGCGTCAGCCCGCCGTTTTCACCAAATCGAAGATTTTTTCGTTCTCTTTGCGTGGGCTTTTGAACCACCCAAATCCGAGTTCGTATGAAGATTTTATGGCCAAAACAGTAACAGCTACTCCGCGCGCAAGTTGTGATTGTCTTGTTTAACTTGTGATGGTTCCACTTTGGTTTATTCTCGTGCAAGCCTTCTTTCTGACGTCGTCACTCTATATCATCTGACGCCGTCAGGTTGAATCCTGACGCCGTCACCTTCAAAAGTCTTCTGGGACGTCTCTTGTTAACTTAAGGCCAGACGGCCTACTTCCAAATACACCTGACGCCGTCAAGTGTAACTTCCTCAAAATTTCTCTGGAGCGTCACGTTAGGAATTTTCCAACTCCATGATCTTCTCGTGACGGCGTCAGCTTTTAAGGCATGACGCCGTCAGGTTGTGTTTCCTGACCTTTTTTCATGGCTTTGTTGGTTTATTCGTTCTTAAGCATAAATACGTCCGAAAAGCTCCAAAATGCTTCATATTTCAGAGATCACGTCCCAAGTACCTAAAATGAGAAAAGAAACGATTTAAGGCAATATTTGATCAAATAAATACGATTTAGGGCTTAAATGACCCCCTAAAACGGGTACACTTTTCGTCTTATCAAATATCCCTACACTTGGGATTTGCTTGTCCTCAAGCAAATGAGCTTTTCCACCAATCAAAATATAAGTTAGGGGTCATTTAACACGAATATAAAAGTAATTACAACAAATGATCATTCCACCTTAGTCAGAATAAGCACGGAAATTATACACTAGCACCTCACATTAAGTGTTTGGATACTCTCATCTCTCGGGTGTTGAAAATTTATATATCATAATTGGAAATTGAGAAATATCACTCATTACCTGTCATAGAAAATAGATTACCATAGGCTTGGGAAAGGATCACGCCTCCACCACTTTTGGCGTAAGCACCTAGGATAAACTATCAAAGAGGTCTTTACAAAGGGTTATAACGTTAGGTGTAGGGTATGGAAAACACGGTTTTGTTGGATAAAGGATAGTTTACTGGTGGCAAGTCAATCGTCTTGGTCAATTACATGTACAATGAGGCGTTGCTAAGCCAAGACTCGACTCAACTTAAACTACTACGACTCTCTTTTTGTTTTTTTCCAAGACACTATTTCGACTTAAACAATAAAATAAAAGAAACGGATGGTAGCCCGTATGTTTTTCTCTTTTCTTTTTTGATTTTTTTTGATTTTTTTTCGATTTTTTATTATTATTATTATTATTATTATTATTATTATTATTATTATTATTATTATTATTATTATTATTATTATTATTATTATTATTATTATTATTATTATTATTATTATTATTATTATTATTATTATTATTATTATTATTATTATTTTGCATACACTTTTACTCTATCATCCAAGATAATACATCAAAGGGAGCTCGTTTCCTCCCTACACTTGAACTTTTACATACTTTACACATAACTATTCTAATGACTCGAATCAAGAAAATCAAGACACTTGGAGTACTTTAAACATTAACGCACATATGGGGGTTATAATTGATGTTCTTCCCCATTACTCCATTACACTAGTATTTCACCCATGAGTCCCAATCGTCCCAAGACAATATGTACAAGATATGACTCGACTTAGCAACCATGTAATCGATTAGATAATTAACTAAGGGTTTAACACAAATGTTGTCACAATAATGCACTAAAAATGAGTGCATACAAGGTAGGCTAAGGCGATTTGGGTGTGCATTTAAGTGGGGTGTAACAAGTTCTCACTTTGAGTAAGACGCTCAAAGGTCGAAACGAAAAGATAGGCTCTGAGGGGTGTACTAGGGGTATCGTGTACCAAAAGATGGGTACAACGCAAATGTGTGGGAGAATTACTTGACCAATGTAGCCAAAGTAATTATAACAAAAACATGGGTGTAAGACAATGGGTTAATCCTAATGCCTCTTATCACTTAGTGAATCCTAACTACACGAATGTAGTCTCACTAGCGGTCTCGGTATGCATCACAAACGCAAGTTCTAGAATCTATAAACTATCGGTACACTCATAAGCACCAACAATGAATGCTTTTTCCTAAAGATCTAAAGGCAAACCTCACATATTTGGGGTGGAAATTTTTGAGTGGTATGGTTTTTTTGCTAGTCATACAATTCCCTATCCATGAGACGCTTATTAAAACCAAAGTTTCACTCCTATATGTTGTAAAAAAATTTAAATTTGGTGCTAAAATTGCCCTAACCAATATTTCTCTTGGCTTTATTACACATTCACTATTAAACAAAACAAAAATCAAGCGAAGTTGTAATTTCTAAGTCATCCTAATTTACCCTCCCTACACTTAAACCGAACATTGTCCTCAGTGTTCTAAATAAAAGATGTAAAAGTAAAATAAATGAGAATGAAAGAAACTAATACTCCCCTGATTCGCTCGGTATGGATGATGTGATAATATAGTTGAATCTGCCTCTAAGAGAATGAACATGATAAGCTTCCTCTAGAAATATAATCATCCTCTTGATGTGTTGCACGTACATCTTCTTTTCCAATATAACCTGTAATCATCAAACCCAAAAACCAAAGCATCAAACCTAACAAAGAAAAACCACAACTAGATGAAATTCCAGACTTAGAAATAAAAACAAAACAAAACAATAAAAGGATAGGATACTTGTGGGATGAATTACGAATAGGGAATCATAAAACATGTCCACAGGTATTGACACATAAACAAGATAGAATACATGCTAATCATGAATTGTGAATTTTCCATGTTCGAATTTTGTTCTTTTTAACAAAATATAAACTTCCCTACACTTATCTTTTTGTAAAATACAATGCAATTAAGACGAGGTTAAAAACAAAATAAAGCATTTTCACAAATTATTCGAAACATGAAAATTAAACAATTATGATTAAGCATATATGACACAAACAAACAAATAAAATAAAAACATCAAACAATTAAAAACATGGGTTGGGTTGCCTCCCAACAAGCGCTTGTTTTTGTTCGAGTCACGAGCCTGACTCTACCCTTATTTAACAGAAATAGGGGAGGTTTTCCCTACACTTAGAATTAAGTGCGGGTGGAAGTAGCGATACACACCCTTAGGGTGGAAATATGCCACGTGAGGTGAAGGGGGTGAGTGAATGGCTTCCTTCATCCTAAAACTACCCGGATAATATTGGTTGATGGGTGGGTCGGTTCCTCTTTTGTCTCCTAGATGTAAATCTAAGGATGGAAAGTTGTACAAAGATTGAGGTTCCGGTTCATCAATATTAGGAAATCCCCTAGAACTAAGAGTAAGGTCATCACTAAAAGTATTCAAACCTATATCCTCTATTGGTGTTTGGTCCAAGGGTTCTACCTCCATTGGGATTCCTAAAGTCTCTTCTACTTCTTCCGGGTAAGTCACGGGCGGTGTGGGTGCCTCAAATGATGGTAGGACTTGTGGGGTACTTTGTGGGCTTGGATTATCCACCTCATCCTCCTTTGTATCTAGATTACCTATGCGTTCGTTTTGTACTATGATGTTAGGCGACATCCACTTAGGTATCTCAACATTAGCGTATTCATCCCCAAACAAACTTGTTCCATGATCCTTGAAATTTGTGGTCAATTGAGTTGCACTAACGTTTGTTGGGTTGTCTACTCTATAATAATATTGGGCACAATCTTCTATGGCATCCCATGCTTCTTCAGCATTTAATTCCCTAAGGTCCCAATTGGCAAAACCGTTAATGCACATTTGGTCATATCGGTTGACACGATCATAAAAGATTTGGGTTAGGGATGCTAAATCGAAACTATGATGAGGGACTATTCGGAGTAAATTTTTAAAACGAGTCCATGCATCATATATGGGTTCATCTTGATATTGGTTGAACAACAAGATGTCATTAGGGGCGAATGGGTTTCGTGGTCTGTAGTATGATGAATTCGCGTACTCCATAATGGTGAACGGAACAGTCAATGGAAAGGTTTTTACAAACAAAGACACAAAGAAAAGATAGACTACGGGAAAGCTAATAAAAAGAATATAAAAATCTCACTAGATAGGAAGACCCAATAAAATAAAATTTCAACCTAAGCAATAACTACTCCCTGGGCTGCGGCGCCAAAAACTTGATGACGTGGGATTGCGACCACGCAACAGGTTTTACCTCTCAAGGGATCTCAAGAGGCTTACAACCCCACCAGGCAGTGTACCTGACCGATGTAGTATAGTGAAGTGGTAAGTACGGGGGATTGATCGTTCAACTCAAAGAATAGTGTTCGTTAGGATTGAAATTTATCTACTAGGTCTAGAGATGAGGGATGATTCTTTTTGTATTTTTATTTTTTATGGAAAGCAAGTAAAATTTCGGGTATTGGAAGAGTGGGCGGAATTAGTTGCTAGTCAACTAACCCAAGAGCTACTAATTAAACTAATGTGCAAGAAAAGTAAATTAAGGTTCTACAAGAAAAGTGAAGCATGTCTACCTATGATGTATTACTCCTTGCTAGCTATCCAATTCTACCTATTGACTGTAAACCTTGTTTTAATTGACGGGTGTATTCCTTTAAACATTCATGGGGTGGCGTACGTACTTCCCCAATCCTATAAGCTCTTATCTCCTCCTACAACGATGCGTTAAGCACCCAATCATAGGGATTGTAAACAGTGGCTTATGCATTAAATACTACCTTAATAACCTAGTACGCATTGGTTACATGTTTCTTAAGACGTTCAAGCACGTTACCATAAAGGAGGTTGGCCAGTTTTCTTAAGCCTAACATTGATGAGACATTCAATCAAAACAAGAATCAATAGGAAACAAGAATTATAAACTAAACCAACTAGATCTATTGAAGTTGTCACGCCTTAATTGATGGAGATAGACACACACATCAACAAGCCCTCATTGATGGAGATAGACACAAACATCAACAAGAAATCAATAAGATCTAATTAATTATATACAAGTTTCACACAATCATAAGTAGACACAAGGTGAATTAGCAACACATAATTAATGAAGAGCAATTAACAATAATAATGGAAGACATAATTAAGATAGAATCAACACACCATTACAAGATGTTTATGGAGTGATTAAGACCTTCCAAGTTGCTGGAAAAACACCTACCTAAACCCTAGAATCGGACTTAGGGTTTGGGGCTTACAAATAATGAAGTTATAATGTTCTATTTATAGGCAACTTTACTGTCGGCAAAGGGTGACGGCGTCAGCCCTAACAAATGACGGCGTCAGCCCGTCGTTTTCACCAAATCGAAGATTTTTTCGTCCTCTTCGCATGGGCTTTTGAACCACCCAAATCCGAGTTCGTATGAAGATTTTATGGCCAAAACAGTAACAGCTACTCCGCGCGCAAGTTGTGATTGTCTTGTTTAACTTGTGATGGTTCCACTTTGGTTTCTTCTCGTGCAAGCCTTCTTTCTGACGTCGTCACTCTATATCATCTGACGCCGTCAGGTTGAATCCTGACGCCGTCACCTTCAAAAGTCTTCTGGGACGTCTCTTGTTAACTTAAGGCCAGACGGCCTACTTCCAAATACACCTGACGCCGTCAGGTGTAACTTCCTCAAAAGTTCTCTGGAGCGTCACGTTAGGAATTTTCCAACTCCATGATCTTCTCGTGACGGCGTCAGCTTTTAAGGCATGACGCCGTCAGGTTGTGTTTCCTGACCTTTTTTCATGGCTTTGTTGGTTTATTCGTTCTTGAGCATAAATACGTCCGAAAAGCTCCAAAATGCTTCATATTTCAGAAACCACGTCCCAAGTACCTAAAATTGATTTTTTCGATTTCTTTTCATACATTCTTACCCTACCATCCAAAATAATACATCATAGGGGCCTCGGTTCTCCCCTTACACTTGAACTTTTACATAACTTTACAATTACTATTCTAACGACTCGAATTAAGATAATTGAAAAACTTGGAGTACTTTTAAAATATTTAGCACATATGGGGGTAATAATGTTGTTCTTCCCCATTACTTCATTACACTAGTACTTTACCCATGAGTCTCAATCGTCCCAAAACAATATGTACAAGGATATGACTTGTCTTAGCAACCATGTAATCGATTAGATAATTAACAAAGGGTTTAACAAATGTTGTCACAATAATGCACTAAAGGTGAGTGCATACAAGGTAGGCTAAGGCGATTTGGGTGTACATTTAAGTGGGGTGTAACAAATTCTCACTTTGAGTAAGATGCTCAAAGGTCGAAACGAAAAGATAGGCTCGGAGGGGTGTACTAGGGGTATCGTGTACCGAAAATGGGTACAACGCAAAGGGTATGGGAGAATTACTTGACCAATGTAGCCAAAGTAATTATAACAAAAACACGGGTGTAAAAACAAAGGGTTAATCCTAATGCCTCTTATCATGTAGTAGATCTAACTACACGAATGTAGTCTCACTTGTGGATTTGAGATGGTCCTAACGCAAGTTCTAGAATCTAAGCGCTACCAGTACACACATCATAGCATCAAAGATGGATGCTTTTCCTACCAATTCTAGGGGTGAACCTCACATATTTGGGGTGGAAAATTTTTTAGTGGTACGGTTTTGTGCTAGTCATATAATTTCCTATCCATGAGACGCTCATTAAGACCAAAGTCTCACTTCTAAATGTTGTAAAAAATTTTAAATTGGCGCTAAAATTACCCTAACAAATATTTCTCTCGGTTTTATTACAAATTTACTATCAAACAAACAAAAATCAAGCGCAATTGTATTCTCTAAGGTGCCTTCATTTACCCCCCTTACACTTAAACCGAACATTGTCCCCAATGTTCAAATAGAAGATGTAAAAGTAAATAAAATGAAAGAATGAAATCAAATACTCCCCTGATTCGTTTGATGTGGATAGTGAGGTAGCATGGTTAGATCTTCTTCCAAAAAAGATGAACGCTCAAAGCTTCCCTTCCAAAATATAAATCATCTTCTTGTCCAAAATAACATGTTAACCTGAAAAAAAGATAAAGGCCAACCTCGCATAAAATCGGCGGTATAATCTATAATAGGATATAATGCTTGTGGAATGAATATTTTTGCAGAATCCCTGGAGATTATAAGTTAGAGAATTAACAAAAACTTTTTATTTCCGGAAGAAAAACAAAACTTTCAAAGATTGCAGAAAATTATTGCCTGACGCCGTCAGGTTGTAACACCTGACGCCATCAGAAATGATCTGACAGAATTCTCATGTTAAGTTTCCGGAAAAATTTTGGAAAAACTATACCTGACTTCCTGGAATTCCTGCAAAAATTCATTATGACTCGATACAAGCATTTGACTCAAACAAATACTAATATGTATGTTAATTTACATTGTTATGATTCATGTTCATTCGTTCTTATAAACCGATTTAGATTTCCCTTACACTTAGCTTTTGCAAAATACCTTTATATGTAGTTAAGACGAAGTTAAAAACAAAATAAAGCATTTTCACAAGTTAGTTTGAATCATGAATCAATAACAAAAAATATCATACATATGGAAACAAATAAAATCAAATAAACAAACAAACAAAACACACAAAGCATGGGTTGCCTCCCAAGAAGCGCTTTTCTTTATTAACGAGTCTTGTAGCTAGACTCAAAGTCACCGTACCCTACGTGACTCCATCGTTGGTCTCGGTTTCTAGGTCATCCTCTTGTCCGGTTTTATAATCCGGTCCTAATTTCAAACAATCCTTGTAGAAACCGAATATCCTTTCCATGACATAGTCTAGTCCCCTAAGTCTATCCTCATCATTCCTATAGTAGACCGCTTTTTAAACTCTTTTTCAACGTTTGACAAGCTTTGGAATTGCCCTATCTTATATGGCATTTGGTAGTTCACTTCATCGGTCTCATCCTTAAATTTAACTATCCCTAAGGAAGGTTCATAAGTCATTCCAGAGACCTCAATAAATGGTTTTCCCAAGACTACCTGAGTTAAACTTGCATCGACTATTGGGCGGATATCTTCTACAATCACAAAGTCGGTGACATAGGTGAAGTTCCCTATATAAACCGGTAATCCCCTAACTCTTCCCCTGAAGTTATAATCCATCCCCTATCGGGGAACACCCTATACCTAAGTTGATTTTTCATTATCAAGTTGTATTGGGCTCTAGTCATGATGTTTATAGGAGATCTAGGGTCGATGTAAGCTTTTCACACATGCAAATGTCCTATGTTGCATGGTATGTTGAGATTAGAAGGGTCGCCCGTTTTGATAATCGGGTTACCTAGGAAGTATGGTGTCTCGGAGTCATCGAATAAATCCTTATGGTATGCCCGTTCTTCTCTAGTTGGTAACTTATTGAAGTAGTCTTCTCCATCATCTACTTATTCAATCTTGCTTACCCTACTTTCCTTATCTACCTCGACTTCCTTAACTTTATCCCTAGGTTCATTGTTTTCCTTACTCCTATCAATTGGTCTAATAGTGACAACGTTGACGAAGTGGACATGTTTGGATGAAGAAGGGTCCTTGATTTCGGGTCCGCTATTAGTGGTCCTAGCGTCCTTATGTGGAGGTGATAGCACTTGGTTGGTAAGGGCCTTCAACAAGTTGCCAATTTTATTGGTCATCTCTACTTGTTGTTGATTAAATTCGGATGTGAATTTAGCTATACGATCTTCTTGAGATGCCATAAAGTTGGACATCAATCCTTCAAAGTTATTGGTACTACCACAGTTGTTGGAAGGATTATTGTTGAAGGTACGGTTCGAGGAAGGACCGTTGGATTGAAAACGATTAGGTGGGTTGGAAGAATTGTTTTGGGGCATGTTTTGGTTTGACTTCCTCCTAAGGTTTGGGTGATTTTTCCATGAGGGGTTGTATGAATCACCGTAAGGGTTTGGCTCGGATTTGAAAGTGTACCACTTGTCTCCCGCTCCGTCGGTACGCGAGGATGCGTAGTCCGCAAAAGCTTGTTCGGGGAGTTCCATGCAATCACGAGTGTCATGAGGACCACTACATAATTCGCACGAGGAAGTGATTTTATTCACTTGGCTTGAAGGTTTAGGAACCTCGTAGGATTTCATAAGAAACTTGACTTGGTCTTCAAGTTCTATGATCCTACGGTCGGAAGTGCTTGAATTATTCGAAGGCAAAGATATTGCCTTGACCGTTTTATTCAAATCACGGGGATCATTCCAACTTTCGTTGTCATATAGAGCAAGATCTTCTAGGAGATCCCATGATTGTTCCGCACTTAGATCACGTAGCTTGCCACCGGCCGCTTGGTCAATGGTTTGCCTCGTGGGGAGATTGATATGGTCATAGAAGATTTGGACTTGGAGCCAAAGGTCTATGCCATGGTGAGGGACTTTTTGGAGTAAGTCCTTGAATCGAGTCCATGCCTCGTAGAGGGTTTCGCCTTGGCGTTGTTGGAACGCCAAGATATCATTCCTTAGCTTGGTAGTTCTCCCCGGTGGGAAAAATTGAGCTAAGAAGCGAGTTGTGAGATCATCCCAAGAGGTGATGGATCCTGCGGGTAGACGCTCTAGCCACTGACTAGCATGGTCTCGCAGAGAGAATTGGAAGAGACGTAATCGGGTAGTCTCTCGAGTGGCAACATCAAGGTCTATAGAATCTACGATTTTGAGGAAATCCTTGAGATGTTGATTTGGATCTTCGGAACGAAGTCCATGGAATGCGCATCCGCTTTGCACCAACCGGATGGTGTCGGATCGCAAGGGAGTGACATTGGCTCCTTGAGTGAGCTCAATGGTGTT
Source organism: Artemisia annua (assembly GCA_014162995.1). Taxonomy (NCBI): domain Eukaryota; kingdom Viridiplantae; phylum Streptophyta; class Magnoliopsida; order Asterales; family Asteraceae; genus Artemisia; species Artemisia annua. Next base: position 106,798 of record LBNU01031484.1, on the reverse strand, counting down.
GCGATAGCCATGGTGGCTAGGTCGGGAATACTCTCCTAAGGTACGGGCTCTAGGAGGTTGGTTTGGTTGTGGTTGGTGGTTTGGTTGAGGTGGGTTGTTGGGATCGAGGATGTTACCACCTTCCATGTTGGCGGATGGTAATGGTTACGGACAAAAACACGAAGAAAATAGATAGACTAAAGAAATCCTAGAAAAATAAAATAAAAATCTCACTAGAAAGGAATCTAGTGAGTAGACCTAATAAAATAAAAAAAATTCGACCTAAACAATAACTATTCCCCGGCAACGGCGCCAAAAACTTGATGGGCGTGGGATTGCGACCACGCAACAGGTTTTACCTCTCAAGGGATCTTGAGAAGCTTGCAATCCCACCAGGCAGTGTACCTGGTCGGTGTAGTATAGTGTAGTGGTAAGTACGGTTGATTGATCGTTCTCTCATAGGGAATAGTGTTCGTTAGGATAGAAAAACTACTCTAAAAGGTCTAAAGGTGAAGGAAGATTATTTTTGGATTTTTTGTATTTTATGGAAAGTAAGTAAAATCTCGGGTTTTGGAGGAGTGGGCGGAATTAGTTGCTAGTCAACTAACCCAAAAACTACAATTGCAATAAAAATAAAATAACTAAACTATTGTGGTTGTGAAAACTTATATGGAGACAAATTTGTTTACTTAGACTTCCTTACTCCCTAACTATCTTTTACCGGTTAATTGGTGTATGTATTACT
>LBNU01031484.1:91035-105826 GCA_014162995.1 Artemisia annua | reverse complement strand
AAAATCGTCTAGGGTTTCTCTCTAAAAAGTTCCACACGAATGACTAAAAATTATGCGAATATATATAGAAAAACAGATCTGACGGCGTCACGTTATGGACTTGACGCCGTCACCTCGCCATGGTTAGGGTTTCTTGATAGCCTTCTTGACGCCGTCCCCCTTTAAACTCTAAATTTGTGTTCTGGCCCGTCAAGGCTTGATGCCGTCAAGCATGGTCTTGACGCCGTCTGGAGTACTGTTCCAGCAGATTTTGACACTTTGTCGAATTCTTCACTTTTATGCTCCGAAAACGTCCAAAATGCTTTCTTTTCCAGAATTTCTCTCCAAAGTACCTAAAATGCCAAAAGGAACGATTTAGGGCGATATTTGATCAAATAAATACGATTTAGGGCTTAAATGACCCCCGAAAAGCGGTACACTTTTCGCCTCATCAAATATCCTTACACTTGAGATTTGCTTGTCCTCAAGCAAATGCGCTTTTATTCTAATCAAAATACAAGTTAGGGGTCGTTTAACGCTAATATAAAAGTAATTACAACAAATAATCGTTCTACTTTAATCATAATAAGCACGGAGATTACATACTAGCACCTCACAAGTAGTGTTTAGATACTCACATCTCTCAGGTGTCATAGAATTATATCTCATAAATGAAAAAGGACAATATCTCTCACTACCTGTCATAGCAAATAGATTACCATAGGCTTGGGAAAGGATCGAAACCCTTCTCCACTAGGCATAAGCACCTAAGATAAACTATCAAAGAGGACAAAAGGGTTGTAATAAGGTGTAGGGATATGATAAACACATTTTTGTTGGGAAAGGGATATTTTACTGGTGGCGAGTTAAAGATCTTGATTAATTACATCTACAATATGGCGTTGCTAAGCCAAGACTAGACTCGACTAACGCTAATCAAAAACTAATAAAACATAAAATAAACATAAAAAGAAACGGGATGGTAGTCCGTATGTTTTTTTTCTACTTTTCTTTTTCTCTTTTTTTTTTGTATTTTTTCTTGATTTTTCGATTTTTTTTTCATACACTCTTGCCCTACCATCCAAAATAATACATCATAGGGGCCTCGGTTCTCCCATTACACTTGAACTTTTACATACTTTACAAATAACTATTCTAATGACTCGAATTAAGATAATCGAAAAACTTGGAGTACTTTTAAAATATTTAGCACATGTGGGGGTAATAATGTTGTTCTTCCCCGTTACTCCATTACACTAGTACTTTACCCATGAGTCCCAATCATCAGAAAACAATATGTACAAGGATATGACTCGACTTAGCAACCATATAATCAACTAGATAATTAACTAAGGGTTTAACAAATGTTGTCACAATAATGCACTAAAGGTGGGTGCATACAAGGTAGGCTAAGGCGATTTGGGTGTACATTTAAGAGGGGTGTAACAAATTCTTCCTTTAAGTAAGATGCTTAAAGTTAGAAATGAAAAGATAGGCTCGGAGGGATGTACTAGGGGTGTCGTGTACTAAAAATGAGTACAACGCAAGGGTGTGGGAGAATTACTTGACCGATGTAGACAAAGTAATTATAACAAAAACACAGGTGTAAATCATGGGTTAATCCTAATGCCTCTTATCATGTAGTAAATCTAACTACACGAATGTAGTCTCACTTGTGGATTCGGGATGGTCCTATCGCAAGTTCTAGAATCTAAGTGCTACCGGTACACACATAAGCATTAAAGATGAATGCTTTTCCTACCAATTCTAGGGGCGAACCTCACATATTTGGGGTGGAAAATTTTTTAGTGGTACGGTTTTTGTGCTAGTCATATAACTCCTATCCATGAGACGCTCATTAAGACCAAAGTTTCACTCCTAAATGTTGTAAAAAATTTTAAATTTGGCACTAAAATTACCCTAACAGGTATTTCTCTCAGTTTTATTACACATCTACCATTAAACAAACAAAAATCAAGCGTAATTGCATTCTCTAAGGTATCGTAATTTACCCCCCCCCCCTTACACTTAAGATGAACATTGTCCCCAATGTTCAAATAATAAGATGTAAAAGTAAATAAGGTAAAAGAATGAAATCAAATATTCCCCTGATTCGCTCGGTAGATAAAGGGGTAACATGGTTAGATCTTCTTCCAAGAAAATGAACACTCAAAGCTTTCTTTCCGAAATATAAATCATCTTCTTGTCCAAAATAACCTGTTAAACCTGAGAAAACAAACACGAAAACCTGCATAACATCGGCGGCATAAATCTGTATAAGGATATAATGCTTGTGGAATGAATATTTTGCAGATTCCTGGAGTTTATAAGTTAGAGATTCTATAAAGCATTTTATGATTCCGGAAGAAAAACAATACTTTCAAAAAAAATTCCAGAAAACTGAACTTGACGGCGTCAGCCTGGGGCTTGACGCTGTCAGAAGTGGTCTGACAGATTTCTCATGTTAAGTTTCCGGAAAATTTCTAGAAAAACTCAATTCTTACTTCCTGTAAATCCTGCAAAATATCATTGACTCGATACAAGCATTTGACTCAAACAACTACTAATATTTTTGTCAATTTAATATTGTTATGATTCATGTTCATTTGTTTTTATAAACCGATTTAGATTTCCCTTACACTTATCTTTTGCAAAATACCTTTATATGTAGTTAAGACGAAGTTAAAAACAAAATAAAGCATTTTTTCAATTTTGAAACATGAATCAATAACGATAAAAATTAAACATACATACGGAAGCAAATAAAATCAAACAAACAAACAAACAAAACAAATAAAGCAAATAAAGCTTGGGTTGCCTCCCAAGAAGCGCTTTTCTTTATTAACGAGTCTTGTAGCTAGACTCAAAGTCACTCTATCCTACGTAGGTGAGTTCCCAATCGAGGACATCTTTAGGGTTGATTTTGGTTGGAAGTGTCCTATTGGTGCGTTTCGTGAAATATGACCTCTCAAACTTCTCTCCATCCGGATCATATAGAGTCATCTTTATGTGCTATGATCCATCTCCTTCCTTAGGTGGCTTTTCCCAATTCCATTTATGTTCATCGCCTTCGCTTTTCCACTTATTCATGGCTAGGTTAATTGGCAAAACTCCTAGGAAGTCAATCATCTTTCTAAAAACTAGGGGATCTTCAAAGGGGTCTAACACGGTGTCGCTAGCCAAAAGTTGTTCTACCGTTTGTATTCGGTTTACAAACTCCTCTTCTAGGTAGAATGGGCGTTGGGGTCCTATGAAGTCTCCTTCTAACCATGGTCCGTATCTAGAGGGCCTCCTATTAACATCGGTTGATTCCTCAAGGGTGTCATAGGCATGTTTCTAAACATCATATACCGACCAAGTTTCTCCTTCTCCTACCGCTATTTTGGATTCCTTACAATCAATCATAGCACTAGCGGTGGCTAGAAATCCTCTTCCTATCAACAAGGGGCATGTAGGGTCGCTAATCATGTCGAGGACGTGGAAATCGGCTAAAATTGTCAACTTCCCTATGTGAACTACCACGTCCTTTACTACTCCTACCGGGTATGCTACACTTCCATCCGCTAAACCTATTATTACCTCGGTTTCTTCTAGCTTTCCTAGTTTGAGGGCGGTGTAGAGAGGTAGTGGAAGTAAGTTAAGGCTTGAGCCAAGATCGGCTAATGTGTCATAAGCCTCCGAATTACCGATCTTGCACGGTAGGACAAATAAGCCCGGGTCGTCTAATTTCTTAGGTAGCTTGTTTCGAACGAAGGCGGTCCCCTTGTCGCCTAATTTGAGCTTCTTCTCGTATTTTTCTAAGAGGGCGTTATAGTACGGAGCTCGTGCTAAAACATCAATAACCGGACGTTCGAGGCGGAGTTCCTCGAATTCTTCGTCTAGGTTTTGAATGGGTGGTGTTTCAACTATGTTGTTGACCAATTTAGTGTTGGATACCTTATTCTCATGGTCTTTTTGAGGGATTTGGGTTTGTTTGAAACACGTGCTCATGGCATTGACCGAATAGTATTGTGGGCAAGAACTAGGGGACGAAACTGAAGAAATGGAGTTAACGTTTAGTTTCGGGTTCTTGACCGTGTCGCTCGGGAGGGCTCCCATCTCTCGGTCATTGAAAACTTTCAACAAGGCGTCGATTTTATTGGTCACCTCACTTTGCCTTTGTTTGAAATCAGATTCAAACTTGGATATACGAGCTTCTTGAGATGCCATAAATTTCGACATCAATCCTTCAAAATTATTGGTACTACCATAGTTGTTGGAAGGATTGTTGTTGAAGGTACGGGTTGAGTATGGACCGTTGGGTTGAAAACGATTAGGTGGGTTGGAATAATTGGTTTGGGGCGCATTTTGGTTTGGCTTCCACCTAAGGTTTGGGTGATTTTCCAAGATGGGTTGTAGGAATCACCGTAAGGGTTTGGCTCGGGTTTGAAAGTGTACCACTTGTCTCCCGCTCTGTCGGTATGCGAGGATGCGTAGTCCGCAAAAGCTTGTTCGGGGAGTTCCATGCAATCACGAGTGTCGTGGGGACCACTACATAACTCGCACGAAGAAGTGACTTTGTTCACTTGTCTTGAAGGTTTTGGAGCCTCATAGGATTTCATAAGAAACTTGACTTGGTCTTCAAGTTCCATGATCCTACGGTCGGAAGTGCTTGAATTGTTCGAAGGCAAAGATATTGCCTTGACCGTTTTATTCAAATCACGGGGATCATTCCAACTTTCGTTGTCATAAAGAGCAAGATTTTCTAGGAGATCCCATGATTGTTCCGCACTTAGATCACGTAGCTTACCACCAGCCGTTTGGTCAATGGTTTGCCTCGTGGGGATATTGATATGGTCATAGAAGATTTGGACTTGGAGCCAAAGGTCTATGCCATGATGAGGGACTTTTTGGAGTAAGTCCTTGAATCGAGTCCATGCCTCGTAGAGGGTTTCGCCTTGGCGTTGTTGGAACGCCAAGATATCATTCCTTAGCTTGGTAGTTCTTCCCGGTGGGAAAAATTGAGCTAAGAAGCGAGTTGTGAGATCATCCCAAGAGGTGATGGATCCTGCGGGTAGACGCTCTAGCCACTGACTAGCATGGTCTCGCAGAGAGAATTGGAAGAGACGTAATCGGGTAGTCTCTCGGGTGTCAACATCAAGGTCTATGGAATCTACGATATTAAGGAAGTGCTTGAGGTGTTGATTTGGATCTTCGGAACGAAGTCCATGGAATGCACATCCGCTTTGCACCAACCGGATGGTGTCAGATCACAAGGGAGACACATTGGCTCCTTGGGTGAGCTCATTGGTGTTTCGAAAGCCTTGGTGGCTAGGACAGGAGTACTCTCCTAAAGTACGGGCTCTAGGAGGTTGGTTTGGTTGTGGTGGGTTATTGGGATCAAGGATATTACCACCTTCCATGTTGTCGGATGGTAATGGTTACGAACAAAAACACAAAGAAATAAGATAGACTAAAGAAAAACCTAGAAAAATAAAATAAAAATCTCACTAGAAAGGAATCTAGTGAGTAGACATAATAAAATAAAAATTCAACCTAAACAATAACTATTCCCCGGCAACGGCGCCAAAAACTTTGATGCGCGGTATAAAACCCTTAAAAAAAGCTGCAAAAAATCGTCTAGGTTTCTCTCTAAAAAGTTCCACACGAATGACTAAAAATTATGCGAATATATATAAAAAACAGATCTGACGGCGTCACGTTATGGACTTGACGCCATCACCTCACCGTGGTTAGGGTTTCTTGATAGCCTTCTTGACGCCGTCCCCCTTTAAACTCTAAATTTGTGTTCTGGCCCGTCAAGGCTTGACGCCGTCAAGCATGGTCTTGACGCCGTCTGGAGTACTGTTCCAGCAGATTTTGACACTTTGTCGAATTCTTCACTTTTATGCTCTGAAAACGTCCAAAATGCTTCCTTTTTTAGAATTTCTCTCCAAAGTACCTAAAATGCCAAAAGGAACGATTTAGGGCGATATTTGATCAAATAAATACGATTTAGGGCTTAAATGACCCCCGAAAAGCGGTACTCTTTTCGCCTCATCAACATGAATCATTCCTGTCGGTTGAGGAATCCCAAAAATTGTGGTGGGCAGTCATGTTTTCGATAAGATCGTAGCACTCCTCGGGGGGTCCTTTTCATAAAAGTCCCTCCAGCAGCAGCATTGATCGGGTCACGATAACGAAGAGTCAAACCATTGTAGAAGGTATCTATGATGGTGAAAAGAAGCATGTTGTGATTTGGACATCGATCAATTGCAAGCTTATAGCGTTCTCATGCCTCAAATAAGAACTTATCGGGAAGCTGTCTGAAGTTGCTAATATCATTTCTCAATTTTGTTACCATGGATGGTGGAAAATATTTTGCTAAAAATTTGGTAACCATTTCATCAAAAGTATGGATCGAATTCTTCGGGATACGATCAAACCAGGCAGTAGCATGATGAGTGAGAGAATATGGAAAGAGATATAAGCGAAGGCTGNCTGAAGTTGCTAATATCATTTCTCAATTTTGTTACCATGGATGGTGGAAAATATTTTGCTAAAAATTTGGTAACCATTTCATCAAAAGTATGGATCGAATTCTTCGGGATACGATCAAACCAGGCAGTAGCATGATGAGTGAGAGAATATGGAAAGAGATATAAGCGAAGGCTGTCTTCGGTGACACCATTCTGCTTCATACTCTGGGTGACGGTTAGAAATTTATTGAGATGTTTGTTTGCTTCGTCACCGGGTAAACCCTAGAACTGGCACGAATTCTGGACTTGCTGGATCATGTGGTGCTTGAGTCCAAAATCCGTGTCTCCAATAGTGAGTGGTGCAATGGGTCCTCCCTCCCTTGCATGGTGGGCTGACACAACTCCTCCATCGTTCGGAGATCAAGAGCTGGATCACCATTATTGGAAGGGGGTGGTGGTAGTGGATCGTCGGGCATTATTACGGGTTCTTCTTCAATTGCAAGCAGTTCAGCTATGCTTCTTCGACGATTTCTCCTTGACTGGGAACGAGTGCGCATGCACTAAAAACAATCACAATTAAAACAAGACCGAGGCAAAACGACAGTGAACTTAAACCAATAACCACAATATGAATGGCTTCTTTGAAAAAGGTACACCAATTCACAAGAGTACAATGGCAAGTTTTAATGTTTTGTTTGGGAACTTATTAATGGTCATACCCCCAGTTGGGTAGTATTCTGCCTTGGTTTGCGGTGGTAATATTTTATGTATTTATTAACAAGAAAACAACAAATGTTTTTGGCTTTTCGTGGGTGTGTGTGAAAAAACTTTTGGAATTATTTTTGGAATCGATTCGTTAACCGAAATCGTTCCATTAAGACTACTTGCAGGGTGGAGGAAGAGAAGAATGGATCTCTTTTCAGTTCGCAATTTAATGTCAGAACTTCCGTATTCCACCTATATAGGTTGTAATCTTAAAGAAAACTAAGTAATTTAACTTCACGATTTGTTTTGTTGTTTTTGATTTTTTGGTGTTGTTAACACTTTAGGAAAAGTGTTAATGACTTTTGTCTGATATGATTAAGATTTTTACAAAAAATTTACAAAGTGGTGAAATTTGTACAAGGAGGGTTTTGAAAATCACTAAACTTAGACGTTTTGAAAACACGCAACAACCTCCCCGGCAGCGGCGCCAAAATTTGACTCCTCCCAAACTAACCAGTCAACAGGTCAAATCTGAGAGAGGAGAGATCAATTTATGATCCGGTGCAAGCACAATGTATTCTCGGGTCGTTATGTCCCAGCGAGATTGAAATTGTATTTTGGGAAACGTTTGAAGGATTCAGTGATTTGGAAATTAACCAGATAATGATTTGGGTTAATTACACTAAGAAGATGTAAATGAAAATAAAACAGAATAGCAATATTAACAATAACTGGAAATCATATAAACCTAAGACGTAATTAAAAATTAAAACAAACGTAAACGCGTACTGGGAAAAAGACAAATTAAGCAGAAATAAACTAGAGGGGATGAAAATGAATTTTTACAAACTTATTATCAAAAGAAAATTTTATAAAAAAGATTTTTTTTTATTATTTTATTATTTAATATTAATTATTAATTAAAATCTATTTAATTACTTATTTAAAATAATTTAAATTACTAATAATACTAAATAGACTTAAATAATTATGAAAATTTTTACAAAACTAATTAACCATTACAGGAATCCAAAAAATTATAAAAAGTTTATAAAAATTATAATTAACCTATTTTATTAATTATTTACTTAATTACTAATTAAAAGCTAATTAAATTAAATTAATTAAGGATAATAGCAAATAACAGTAACAATTATGAAACTATTTTCTAAAAATACTTTATAATATATAAAACCTAGGAAAAATATAAAAAGATACTAGTGTTTAATAAAAATTAATAAGACTATTTAATTAACTAATATTACTTAATTATTATTTTAACTAATATTAATTATAATAAATACTAAATTAAAAGTGATAAATCTGAAAATTTTTATATAAATACTATAAGATAACAGGAACTTAAGAAAAATATAAAATTGAAAATTGCTTTTTAAAAAAGCTGAAAAATAAGCCAAATGGCTTAAATAGAAGCTATCACTTTTTTAAAAGTGATGTTATTGTGATTTTTCTTTTTGAAAACTGTTTATACACTAAAAACAAACAACTTTTATGAAAACACTTTTTGTAAAACTCAAAAATAAGCAGTTTGGGAGCTTATATTCTTGACAGATTGGTTTTTTGACTTATAAATGAGATTTTTGGTTCTAAGAAGCTATAAAACAAGCTACAAGCTGGGATTTAAGAACAAATAAGCTGATAACAATAAAGGCAAGCAAGAATAAGCTAAATCAATCCAATAAGCACACAGAACTAAGCAGTACAAGAAAAAAGCAAAATTCAAATCCTAACAAATAATGCAGATCACACAGGCAACTGCAGGCCTATGTGGGGCCCACAGATAAGCTCAGGGGTCCTAAAGGAAGCTTGAACCAACAAGCTGGACTGGAGGGCTTCTCAACAAGCCAAGAATCATACCCTGGGTCCCACTAATGAGCTTGTGAGTGGCTTGTGAAAATGATGCAAACACTGAGTACAGGGGAGCTCACAGGCCAAAAGGGCAACTTTGAGAGTGCTTATTAATAAGCAAATGGTTTCCAAAATAAGATTTTCTTTTTGAAAAAGGTTAACAAGCTGCCAAACAATGTGAAACAATAGAAATTTTGGATTTCCAATCTATATTGCACCCTAGGGATCACCAAGAAAAGCTGACCATTTTGACAGATATCTAGTTTGACTTTTTGAGATTTATGAACAAGTTTGACTTTGGTGAGTTTCCACTGGATTCTACTAACTAATTGTGTTATATTAAGATGATATGAGATGAAATTAAGCAATCTTAACAACTATTGAACTAATGATAAAGATTTTGGAACTCTAAATCCTAACAGATAATAAGTGAATAGAGATTAAAGGGCTTTTTGACTTTTTGTATACAAAGGACCAATTTTATTGCTCAAATAACTCTAACTACCCTAATGTGTACTGAAGATGCAGAAGATCATGCAGAATACCAACATATAAGCACAAAACAAGAATCAACCAAACACCCCTATATATGCAAGTTACACTGTGATTCTGGGATTTAAGCTTACAATTCCAAAGCTAATGATCAAACCTAGTTTCTTAACTATATTAGAGATCAATGGAAAAGTAAAGATCCACAAAGAACACTGGTGTATGCTTATTCATACACCTTTTATTTACCAAATTAAGACCAAAACGACCAAAAACTAACCATAAATGCCAAANCAACCAAACACCCCTATATATGCAAGTTACACTGTGATTCTGGGATTTAAGCTTACAATTCCAAAGCTAATGATCAAACCTAGTTTCTTAACTATATTAGAGATCAATGGAAAAGTAAAGATCCACAAAGAACACTGGTGTATGCTTATTCATACACCTTTTATTTACCAAATTAAGACCAAAACGACCAAAAACTAACCATAAATGCCAAAGATAGTGTGTTTTTATGTTTGTGATTGTGCAGGTACGGATATTTCACAAATATACTCAAAATCAAGAAAAACCGACAAAAACGAGCACGAGAATGGAAAGTGTCAAAAGCCGAAGCCGGGGAAGTCAAATAGTCAAAGTCAAGCTCAAAGTTTCAAAATCAACCTTGAAAAATCAAAGATTGTCAGAAATAGTCCTTGGAGAAAAATTTGAAGAATTGGCAGAAATGGTCCTCTAAGTTTCATCAAGTTGTCAGATTTAGTCCTTTGAAGATATTTGGGAGAAAATGACAAAGTAGACCCTCAATTATCAAAGTTTGTCAACAATGGCCCTTGGATAAAAGTTTGGAAGATTAGCAGTATTGGTCCCTGGAAATTCAGATTGTACATTTATGGTCCTTATACTTTTAATCCTAAACCTTTACTACTAAATTCAATAACAAACCAAAAAGCCCAAAAAAAACCCTTACCTTATACCAGCAGGCCCAAAAATTCCACAAAGCCCAACACCCTTGAAAAACCCACGGCCCTATTTACCTTGGTCAAACCCCACCTCAAAACAAGTCAAACAAAAGTAAAAAAATAAAATAACGCGCCACCCCTTTTCACCCTTTACCCAGAAATCCCTATTCACCCAAGAACCCTAATTTACCCCGACCCCTAATTGGCCAATATCACTACAATTAAGGGCAATTAAGTCATTGTTACATGCTTCTAGATACTCCCTGACAAGTCAGAGAATGCCAGAGTGGCAATCCGTGTGGGAGTGAGTGCACATGATTGGGGAATGATTAATCCAAGGGCTGAGATGAGAGGATTGGAGGCCACGCCTATCCAAGGGCTGACATCAAGTCAAACAAACACAAATTTCACCTGGATAGCTGACTAGGACTGCTAGAAGGATCCAAGCACCTCACCCCTCAAGGCTATATATACCCCCTTCATCTCACTCATTGTGTGTGTAATTTTTAGTAGTGTTATGCTGTCCATTTAATCTTGTAATTTCCTTTTTAATGTAATCACTTTATTTTAATGAAATATTAATTCAGTTTAGTTAAAAATAAGCTTTCACTTGTTCTCCTTGATTTTCCATTAGTTATTGTTTAAGTTTTATTACTGTTTCATAAGCTTTAGATAATCATCTCAGCTTTTGTTATTCTTATTTCACTATTGTTGTTAATCTCATTCAAAAATACCAAAAAAATCAGAAAAATAAAAAAATTACAAAAATATTGTTTTGTTTATTCTAAATCTGCTTTAATCTAATTTTTATCTTTGTTCTATAAGTTAGATATAGTTTTCAAAATCTAAAAAATCATTTTCCCTAAAAAACAAAAATAGTCAACCAAAGTACTGTATTGGTTCAGTTTGATTCAGAAGGTGAACTGGTGAAATTTTGGTAGTGAATTGGTGGTGTTCAGAAGCTGGTATAGCCTATCCAAAGATAGGCATCTGTGGAGTATACCCTCCTTTGGAGGCCCTTGTTGGTTCAGTGAGTACTTTGTTAAATTTTCCTAAGTCTCTCAATAGTAGATCTGTTAATTCTAGTTTTATTATTGTTATATTAGTATTTGATGTTATTAAGTACTGTTTGATGTTGTTTGAGCTTGTTGCATTTAGTTTAGTGCTTGTTTAATTCATATAAGTACTTGTTTGTGAACTGTGATAGCTTAATACTTCTGTGATTTGTTGTTTGTTGCTGCTGTTTGTGAATGATTCATTGTTCTTGGTTCATCTGAGATTGATTGGATTTGATTTGGTAGAGTTTAGTGGATTAGATACAGTTGCTGTAGTGTTATCTGTCACATAGGGAGTGTTTGGATTAGGATAGTTTTCTGAGGTGGAGGTATTTTAGTGGTGTTCTTTCTGCATTAGCAATTCACAGTAGGTTAATAATAGTAGGAATTGNGGCAAAAATAATAATTTTCTTTTTCTAAAAATTTTCTTTTATCATTTTTAGTTTTTAAAAATTTAAATTGCATCCCTAGCATTAGATTTGCATTAATTTCACGTTTTTAGTTGTTACGTTACGTTTATTTCACGTTTATTAATTCGTAGTGACGTTTTTAGCTTACTTGTGCTTTGATTGCGTGATTTGCTTTTCCAATTACTTGATTGTGTTTTATTTGCTTATCATTAGTGTAATTCTCATCGTTATCACTTTTACCATTTTTCACTACACGTTTTACAATCCGGAAATCGATATTCCATTTAGCCTTCACACGGACACGACCCGGGTAATTTCTTATTTAGAAATTATTTGGAAAAATACTATACTAAAATGATCACACCAAGTTTTTGGCGCCGCTGCCGGGGAAGGTTTTCGATTTTAAAATCGTGAATTGAAAAACCTTCCTTTTAAGTATTTTCTTATATAAAAAAGTAAAAAAAAAATCACAAAAACGAAACACTTTTCCTAAAGTGTTTGAAAAATACCAAAAATATAATAAACATCCTCGATCTTCCGTTGAAGGAGGGCAGTTGTAAACCAAATAAGCTTGAACGCGAAAAGAGATTGTGAAATTACTCGGTTTCTGATTACTTTAATTCTACAACCAACAACTTTGTTGCACGTAGGTTTGAAGGAAACGATTCCGGGTGACGAATCAATCACAAAAAAATAACAAAACAAAAGAAAAAAAAATATTGTGTTTTTAAGTTTTCTTTTATATAAAAACCCAAAAATATTTTGATTTCCATTTTGGAGGAAGATCCTCTAAAGTTACTTGAGTCAATTTGTGTAATTATGAGCCATTGGATTTGATCCAATGGTTAAAATCAAAAGAACTTCTTTTGATTTCAACCATTGGATTAAATCCAATGGCTCATAATTACACAACTTGACTCAAGTTGTATACACAACTTGAGAGGATCTTAGTCCTTTGATTTTTGTTTAAAAAGTTTGAAAAAACCAAAAAGATTTTCCTTTTTCAAATTGATTTTTCATTTTCTTTTTAAATTTGTGATTTCGTTGGTGTATGAACACCCGTTCTTCATCGGAAGAACTTTTATCACCTTTATCGAATCCCGAGAGGATTATCCGTCACACACACCATGTTAATTTCCCAAACGTTGGGGAAATGAACAATAACAATAACGATGAGGTTCCTCCGGTGGGACCTCAACCTCCTCCCGATCTCCGTACGATGGAGGAGTTGTGTCAACCGACTATGTTCGGACGTGGTGGCCCGATTGCCCCCGTCAATATCGAAGCCGCCGATTTTGGACTTAAACATCATATGATTCAACAAGTACAAAATTTTTGTCAATTTCACGGTTTACCGGGTGATGATGCGAACAAACATCTTGATAAATTTTTAACAATCACTCAAAGTATGAAACAAAATGGTGTCTCCGATGATGCCCTTCGTCTCTATCTCTTCCCATATTCATTGACGCATCACGCCACCGCTTGGTTTGATCGACTCCCGAAAAATTCTATTCATACGTTCAATGAAATGGTTTCGAAATTCTTGGCAAAATATTTTCCACAATCGATGGTGACGAAGCTTAGAAACGACATAAGCAATTTCCGACAACTTCCCGACGAATCTTTATTCGAAGCTTGGGAACGTTATAAGCTTTCGATTGACCGGTGTCCGAATCACAACATGTTGCTCGTCACGATTATTGATACGTTTTATAATGGTTTAACTTTACGTCATCGTGATACGTTCAATGCTGCTGCGGGTGGTACTTTTATGAAAAGACGCCCCGAAGAGTGCTACGATCTTATCGAGAACATGACCGCCCATCACAATTATTGGGATTCTTCAGCCGAGAGGGGCGAGTCGACGAGATCTACCACGTCTTCCAATGCAGAAATTGCGGCTCTTAACAAAAAGTTCGATGATGTTGTCCGTCTTTTGCAAACAAATCCAAGTCTAAACAACAATCGTCAAGTCAATGCGATTAGTCAAAGTTGTGAAACGTGTGGTGGTCCACATCCGTATTATGAGTGTCCAGCCTCCGGTGGCTTTGCTCATGAGAACGTTTATGCTACAAATATGGGAGGTAACGGTTACCAACCACAAGGAGATCGGAATCTTCTTAGCTATCGTTCCACCAATTATCTTGGACCACCCGGTTTTAATAACCCGAATCAAGTTAACAATGTGCAAAACCGTAACAATCAATTCAATCAAAATCGTGTTAACAATGGTTTTCAAAATCCGGGAAATTTCAATCAAGGACAAAATCGTGGAAATTTTCTACATCAGGGAAATTATCAAGGCCCGAATCAAGGGAATTATCAAAATGCAAATCATGGAAGTTATAATAATGGAAATAAAAATCATGGGAATTTTCGAAATCAAAATCATGGGAATTTTCATAATCAAAATCAAGGTTTTCATCAAAACAACCGAGGAAAAAATTTCAATAATCAAAATCAAGCTTTGAATCAAAACCAAACGTCCTCGGATGAGTTTATCAAGCAATTCATTAAGAATCAAGAGGAAATGAATAAATTGATGATTAGTCAAATGGCCGAAATCAAGAAGTCTTTAAATGATCGACCCTCGGGCTCAGAAACTCTTCCAAGCAACACGATCGCTAACCCGAGGGGCGATGCTAAGGCGATCACGACACGAAGTGGTGTTTCATACGATGGACCTACGGCTCCGATTACCTCGTCTTCTTCTTCTCCCCCTAAGGTAGTCGACCGTGAAACCGAGGCGACAACGGATACGGAACTTCCTACTAATAACGAAAGGACCGAAAACATCCAACCTCCGGTTGTCCAACCGTCAAAAGAGAATGTTTCAAAAGGAAAGGAAAAAGTTGTTT
>LBNU01031484.1:57039-84615 GCA_014162995.1 Artemisia annua | reverse complement strand
AGACTAAAGTTGGTCGCGCGTGAGGTGCATGTTACGATCCTAGAATGGACGCATGAGGTGCACGTGAATTGTACTCGCCAACTTATGTCTATTTTGATGTATTCCATAGTCTTTGTATGTATGTATCCAATATCCTTGATGTGGACCTCATTTTTCGAGCAAACCTTCTTAAGAGAAGATCGATAACTACTTAGCGTTCGAATTCTTGGTATCTTTATCGGGCTAACTCATATTGGAACGAGAAAATATGAAGCAATTCATTTCTCAACTTAATTTAAAATAAATAGATACACTAAGATATGGGAGCAAGAGGTTTTACACAAGTAACTACGATGAGTAGTTTTGGCATCTAATTTGTAAGTAAACGGTGATCTCGTTCATAAGCTTAGTTTGGGGGATTGTGAAAAATCAAGGACGACGAATTTTATCCGTATGGTCACTTTTCTATGAATCGTGTTTCTACTCCTAGACCCTAAACGTTATTGCAAAATAATGAAAGTCGGCATATCGTCACAAGTATAAATGAGAAAAATACAAAAATAGTAGTATAGATTAGTATAAGGAATAAAATGGAAACTCGGGGCGTTTTAGGGAATAAATGATTTCGTAATCTCTTTTGAAACGTTTTGCTACTTTTCAAAATTAGTAAAAAGGGATATGAAATTATTTATCTCAAAAGAGTGAATTGATCACATTGCGTGAGGACACGGCAATACCTTAGTCTGGGGGATTTTGGTGTATGCTTATTCATACACCTTTTATTTACCAAATTCAGACCAAAAAGACCAAAAACTAACCATAAATGCCAAAGATAGTGTGTTTTTGTGTTTGTGATTGTGCAGGTACGGATATTTCACAAATATACTCAAAATCAAGAAAAACCGACAAAAACGAGCACGAGAATGGAAAGTGTCAAAAGCCGAAGCCGGGGAAGTCAAATAGTCAAAGTCAAGCTCAAAGTTTCAAAATCAACCTTGAAAAATCAAAGATTGTCAGAAATAGTCCTTGGAGAAAACTTTGAAGAATTGGCAGAAATGGTCCTCTAAGTTTCATCGAGTTGTCAAATTTAGTCCTTTGAAGATATTTGGGAGAAAATGACAAAATAGACCCCCAATTATCAAAGTTTGTCAACAATGGCCCTTGGATAAAAGTTTGGAAGATTAGCAGTATTGGTCCCTAGAAATTCAGATTGTACATTTATGGTCCTTATACTTTTAATCCTAAACCTTTACTACTAAATTCAATAACAAACCAAAAAGCCCAAAAAAAAAACCCTTACCTTATACCAGCTGGCCCAAAAATTCCACAAAGCCCAACACCCTTGAAAAACCCACGGCCCTATTTACCTTGGTCAAACCCCACCTCAAAACAAGTCAAACAAAAGTAAAAAAATAAAATAACGCGCCACCCCTTTTCACCCTTTACCCAGAAATCCCTATTCACCCAAGAACCCTAATTTACCCCGACCCCTAATTGGCCAATATCACTACAATTAAGGGCAATTAAGTCATTGTTACATGCTTCTAGATACTCCCTGACAAGTCAGAGAATGCCAGAGTGGCAATCCGTGTGGGAGTGAGTGCACATGATTGGGGAATGATTAATCCAAGGGCTGAGATGAGAGGATTGGAGGCCACGCCTATCCAAGGGCTGACATCAAGTCAAACAAACACAAATTTCACCTGGATAGCTGACTAGGACTGCTAGAAGGATCCAAGCACCTCACCCCTCAAGGCTATATATACCCCCTTCATCTCACTCATTGTGTGTGTAATTTTTAGTAGTGTTATGCTGTCCATTTAATCTTGTAATTTCATTTTTAATGTAATCACTTTATTTTAATGAAATATTAATTCAGTTTAGTTAAAAATAAGCTTTCACTTGTTCTCCTTGATTTTCCATTAGTTATTGTTTAAGTTTTATAACTGTTTCATAAGCTTTAGATAATCATCTCAGCTTTTGTTATTCTTATTTCACTATTGTTGTTAATCTCATTCAAAAATACCAAAAAAATCAGAAAAATAAAAAAATTACAAAAATATTGTTTTGTTTATTCTAAATCTGCTTTAATCTAATTTTTATCTTTGTTCTATAAGTTAGATATAGTTTTCAAAATCTAAACAATCATTTTCCCTAAAAAACAAAAATAGTCAACCAAAGTACTGTATTGGTTCAGTTTGATTCAGAAGGTGAACTGGTGAAATTTTGGTAGTGAATTGGTGGTGTTCAGAAGCTGGTATAGCCTATCCAAAGATAGGCATCTGTGGAGTATACCCTCCTTTGGAGGCCCTTGTTGGTTCAGTGAGTACTTTGTTAAATTTTCCTAAGTCTCTCAATAGTAGATCTGTTAACTCTAGTTTTATTATTGTTATATTAGTATTTGATGTTATTAAGTACTGTTTGATGTTGTTTGAGCTTGTTGCATTTAGTTTAGTGCTTGTTTAATTCATATAAGTACTTGTTTGTGAACTGTGATAGCATAGTACTTCTGTGATTTGTTGTTTGTTGCTGCTGTTTGTGAATGATTCATTGTTCTTGGTTCATCTGAGATTGATTGGATTTGATTTGGTAGAGTTTAGTGGATTAGATACAGTTGTTGTAGTGTTATCTGTCACATAGGGAGTGTTTGGATTAGGATAGTTTTCTGAGGTGGAGGTATTTTAGTGGTGTTCTTTCTGCATTAGCAATTCACAGTAGGTTAATAATAGTAGGAATTGACTTAAAATGTGTATGTTGAAGGCATAAAAGTCAAAGCTCCCTTGATTCCTAAAATCTGTTTGCATAAGTAGAATTTAGAATCTGTGTTTTGGCATTCTGTTAGATATTAGGTACACTTAGGTTAATCAACTCTTAAATTAGCTAAACATATCATATAGAATTAGATTAGTACAGTAGAATTTCAATTTGGTCAAACTTAGTGTGTATCTAAAAAGTCATATTATTCTAGTTTGCTGAGTTTGACAGATGTTTATTTGCACTCATAGGGCTTAAATAGTAGTTAAAATTAAGTTTAGATTGTGTTTCTTAGTTCTCTGGTAGCTAGTCTTTAAGATTTTAAAACTAAATTTCCCTTTCAGAATCATATAAGCACTCAAATATAAGCTAAAAGTTGCTTGTCTGCACAAGCTTGTTCTGTCTCTCAGATTAGGACCAACTTTATGAGCACTTATCTTGAAATCTAATTAAGCAATAGGTGTTTTTCTTGGGGGAAAAACATTCACAAGCTAGGTCACTATAGGAATCAGCCTTTGGTTTCTCAAATACTGCTTATCTAGACTGCTTATTTGATCCATCTTCCTTGTCCTATTTCTGTGTGCTTATTGTGATTGTTTGAATACTTGTTTGCTTATCACTTGTGCTTTTCTTTGCTTTTCTCTATCATTAGTGCTTATTTTAGTAATTTCTAGGATCTGTGATAGTTTGGGGTTCATAGTTACACATTAGTGCTTATTTGGCTTACATATAGTGCTTAGTTGTGACTGTTTGAGTTTGCATAGCTTGATTCTGTGTTATCTTTGGTCAAATAGAGTGTTTCTGAGCTTTATTGAGTCTTAAGGTCTTTCTGGAAAAGTTTGACCACTTTTGGTCAAAGTGCTTATTAATAAGCACTTATTACAAACTGCTTTTTGACCCAATCAGCACTTAACAGCTTATTTTCCAAAATTTTCTTTTTCTAGTAGCTTTAGAATATTATTTTAGATTTTCCATAAAAATTTCAGAATTATTTGATTAGTTTTGCTATTTCTTTTTCATTTTTCTCTATTTTTAAGTCATTGTTAATTCAAATTAAATCATAAAAAGACAAAAATAATTTTCATTTTTATTTTTAAAATTTGTTTTTAGTTCAGTAAGATTTTTAAAAATTATATTGGTAGATTAAATCTTTTATTTGTTAATTAGTTTAATTTTCTTTTATTAAACAAAAATACAAAAATAGTTTTTAATTCTTAAATAAAAATAAAAAGCCAAAAATAATAATTTTCTTTTTCTAAAAATTTTCTTTTATCATTTTTAGTTTTTAAAAATTTAAATTGCATCCCTAGCATTAGATTTGCATTAATTTCACGTTTTTAGTTGTTACGTTACGTTTATTTCACGTTTATTAATTCGTAGTGACGTTTTTAGCTTACTTGTGCTTTGATTGCGTGATTTGCTTTTCCAATTACTTGATTGTGTTTTATTTGCTTATCATTAGTGTAATTCTCATCGTTATCACTTTTACCATTTTTCACTACACGTTTTACAATCCGGAAATCGATATTCCATTTAGCCTTCACACGGACACGACCCGGGTAATTTCTTATTTAGAAATTATTTGGAAAAATACTATACTAAAACGATCACACCAAACACACAGAACTCAAAATAGCAGATTAAACTAAATTAGGCAGTGTGAGAAAATATGAGCACAAGGACTTCTAGTGAACAAGTAAACCAATATAAGCAATATTATGAGTAAGTAATACTAAATAAGCAATAAAAGTACAGAAAGATCAGCAGATAAGTACTACTACAGTAAATGGCAAAAAATGAGAGTTGAGCTTACAAGATGCAATCCAGCTTAGAACAATGAACCAAGGACCAAATTCACTTCCTATAGGTTCTCCACAGAACCACTAACCCAAGGCCATCCAAAATTCACCCTGCTCCAGCCATCTTCATCACCTTCAACAATTTTTTTATTTTTCACTGAATTTTTTCTATTTTTTTTTTTTTTTTTTTTTTTTTTTTTTTTTTTTTTGTATTTTTGATTTTTTGCTACTAGACTGATTTTTAATATTTCTAAAAGCTTTAAGAAGCTTTATAAGGAGCTTATGTTAACCTAAGAGTCCATATCAACAACTACAAACAACATTACAGTTCAAATGAGATTTTCATGAAATTGTACCAAAAACTGAATTGTGCTTAGAGAACTTAAATTGATGATTGAAAAGAGTTTATTTCACACTGAAAACATTAACAATACAATACAGAAGCTGAAAATTACACTTGTGTTTGTGTTGGGCCACAGGGTAAGGTTGGGCCAGGGTTGTGTTTGTGTTTTATTTTTGGGTTTATGTTTGTAACAAAGGGAGTCCGTTTGGTTTGTACTTAGATAACAACAAGGACCAACTTTGTAATTAGCCAAAAGTTGAGGGTGGGGTTTTGGCAATTTTCTAAATTTATCAAAGGGATGATATTTGCCATGTTTGAATAACCCAAGGACCATAAGTGTAAATTCTCCAAATTTGAATTCCCAGGGACCATTTCTGCCAAACTTGAAACTTCAGGGACCAAACTTGTAAACTTCTTCAAATTCTTCACCCAGGGACTAATTATGACAACTTGTGAATTTCCAAGGACCTTTAATGATTATTTTCCATAATTGAACTCCTAGAGGCTAGTTTTACCAAATCTGAAAGTGTAGGGACCAAACTTGCAAACTTTTGAAACTTTTTACCCAATGACCATTTTTGATAACTTTTGAATTTTAAAGGACTTAGGTTGACTTTTCTTCCAAAACAAATGCTCAAGGACTGATTTTGTCAAGTTTTGAAAGTTGAGGGACTGAAACTGCCAATTATGCAAACTTTGTTCATTTTTCATTTGTTTTCAATCATTTTGCATCTAAAACATATAAAACACAATCCAGGGATATTTTCTGTATTTTGATTCATTTCTGAGTGTTTTTAAATGTTTTTGTAGTTTAGATTGGACAAAAATGATGAGTATTTACACACTCATCAACATACCTCTTGAACCTTGATCATAGGCCTTGGAGAACTTCTTTGTAAACTGCACTTGTAGTAGTTTTTGATAGATTACAATATTCATCTTAAACAGCCTTCAGACCTTTTTTGCTTTTGACGCATGAAATAGCCACGTATAGTTGTCCATGTGTGAAAACAGGACGTGGCAGGTACAACCCACTTTTGAAAGTGATTGCCCTTGGCTATTATTTATTATGTTAGCAAATGACACTACACAGTATATTGTTTCCTCACGATCTTTAGTAGTAAACATTTATCAGACGGAGTAATTCTCAATCTTGGTATGATAAACTTATTTCCAAAATGTGTTCCGTTAATTATATGTAGTTCAATAGAAGTTCTTGATAATCGAAGAACTTAGAGTCTTGTCCTGTTACATTTCCTCACCTGGATTCATCCATTACATGTGTGAATAAATTGACAACCAACCACGAATGTAAATAGGTTCTATTATTTCTTGAAGTGAATAATAAGTAATATGTCAATGATACGATAAGCAATTTGGTTTGTAATTATTAAAGTAATAAACGTGAATGTATCGTCTCCTCCAACTTTGATAGACTTGAAGAGCAAAGGTATGCAGTCAGCGTCAAACATTTAAGTAGCCAATTTTCGTACCGTAAACACGTAAAAAGTAATTTAAAAAAAAAGGTCAAACTAAAAGGAATTTGTTGATAAGAGTATATGCAAAGGTGAAAAATGGTATACAACATGTCATTTTTATAGTTGTACGTATCTGTTGAACACTGATCATAGACCTTGAAGTATTCTTTTTAGACAATATATGTACTACTTTTCGAAATATTATCATCTACATCATAAATGAAAACCATCAAACCT
This sequence comes from Artemisia annua, assembly GCA_014162995.1. Lineage (NCBI taxonomy): Eukaryota > Viridiplantae > Streptophyta > Magnoliopsida > Asterales > Asteraceae > Artemisia > Artemisia annua. The sequence continues at coordinate 78,025 of LBNU01031484.1, read as the reverse complement.
CTTTTGCTTTTTACTCTGGAAACGACAACGTACAATTGTACATGTGTGAAAACTGGACGTGACCGATACAAACCAACATCTGAAAGTGATTGACCCCGCCTCTTATTTATTGTCATATCTAATGAAACATACTCGGGATATGTTTCCTTACGATCTTTAACCGTAAACGTTTATCAAACGGAGTAATTTGGAAATTCGGTATGATCAACGTCTTTCCAAAATGTGTTCCGTTTATCATCTTCAATGTGTTCCGTTAGGTGGTAAATGTTTCAAAACTAAGGTGACCGTTATGAAATACTAATATTGTTCGAGTAATTTTATCATTCAAGAAAGTAAAAGATAAGATAATAACTTAATAATAGTAAATAACTAATTTTACTTCACGGCTTAAACTAATTATATGAAAGCTTATGTCAATGTGATATTTAAACTTTACATTATATGTTGATAGTTTCAGACCCATGTGCACCACAAACTATAATTCAAACAACAAACAAAAGTTTTGGCGACATTATTTTTTTGCTGTATAAAGAAAAATTATGGCACTTGTGGTATCAAAAAGAAAATGGCGACGACATAAGAGTATCAAAACTCATGCAATAAGTTCCGTAAGTTTTCAATCCAGACACTAAAATAACGGCAAGTAGTCATAACATAAAGAATTAAAGTAGAAGGAAAACAAAGAAATGATTTATAGAAATACAAACACAATGCAATTCTTTAAACAACTCTCTAAGAATCAACATATACATAACAATAAGTGGCCAAGTTGCAACAGTTTTTCCATGCATAAACTCCTTTCCCAAGTTGCAGCAACCTTGGCTCTTGTCGATATCTGTTTAAAGGATGAAGAGTAATTTCTTATATTACCTATAAATGCAATACTAAGGCAATTATCTACACATATCAAGTAGACTAAGCAAAGTTCAATGAAAAAAAATAGTCATTCTAGAAATAAAGTTTTTCAAACCTATGAAATAATAACCATTTTACAGAATATAAAAAAAATTGAAATCGAGCATACAAGTTTACATAAATCTTGAAAGTCCAAGACAGTGATAGCTTATATCGTTCGTCACTTTAAGTTGTTTTCTAAATTGCTTGTTCAAGGCAACAAAGTTATACAAAGTATACGTACTTGAGAAAAAAAATAATAACCTCATCATTTCTTCCTAAAAATTACACATTTTGACCTTAAGCAAAACTCACCTCGCCAATTAGTGACTATGTTGCTATAGGCTTAACCTGTAGTTCCATAGTTCATCCTAAAAATCAAGACTTCATTCAAAAATTTCATCAAATAAAATTTAAACGGGGTCCAACACCATGCGGACCCAAGTAAGCATTTACCTTTTTTTTTACCAACCAAAGCAGATGACGAAAAAATAAGTCTGGCGTTGAAACCAAAAGTCAGGATCAACTAAAGTACCTTGTCAACGACGTTTTCCATGATGTCGTCAAAGGATTCATTCTTAGCTATCGCCATTAATTAATCTACACGCTGAGAATGGATAAGATGATCAGTGGATTGACAATTACTCTAAAAGCTTGAATGAATTTAGATTGTGTGTTACAAGAACTACACTAAAAGGAAAGAATTTACTTCTTGCCTCTCTATGAACCCTGTTGCTTAAGATCATAAAGCTAAAAGGAAAGTGTAAACAGAGAAAAGAGATTCGCATGCACGCTCGCATACTATGCAAGTGTTTTAGTGTATTACAATTAGCCAAAAGTAAAGACACCAAACTATTAGTATTTATCTGATTAGGAAAATAGGTGTCGTGAACTTTAATGTGTAATGTGTAATAATAGCTATAATCAATACATCTTTAAAAACTATCAATGACAAACTAAACAGGAACCAAACTGAAATAGAGGTTAACTGCACAATGTGGTTCAGCATAGGCTAAAGAAAATGTGGCAATCTGTATCAACTCGTTAGGTACTTTGATTTTGAACCACATATTTTATGAAGGGTCAGTTCAGGTTGTGTTTTGGACTTTTGGTTACATAGAAAAGATGAAAAAAAAAGGTTAACAGTTTAGCCAAGTATGAGAACTGCAACACTTTATTTATCCTGTTATGTCCAATAAAAATTATGAGAATTGCAAGATTCCAATGGGTTAATAAAGCTTATATTCAGCAGTTTAGTAGAATTGAGATCTACGAATAGTTTTAAAGTAGCAAACCTCAACGTCACATTTCTGGTTCACGTGTGAACCCTTATTATTACTCTGAGGACATGACTGATGGTGGAGGCTCCAATTAATGAGTCCATCATCTGTTGTAAATTCACCACTAACTATGACATGTTTTGAACTTGTTTTTTATTTCTTCATAATACATCTAATTAAACATGACTCACGCACAATAATAGTACTTAAAGCATAACCGATCAAATTTAGGGATCCACTTACCGATAAAAAACAACATTCATGAGATAAACATGCATTTTTACTTAAACATTCAAACCAAATATCTAAAATCTTAATAATTTATACCTTACACAAATTGTATAGCAATAACGTAATAACCATACCAGAGCTATAGGATACCTTCTTTAGATGCATGAAGTTGCAACAGACACCGCAGTTGCATCCATTATCCTCGTATTGTCTACTGTTTAGAAGTCGACAATGATGGATCGTCCTATAAAATGTTTCTATAATTTTAACATGCCATGAAAAATGTATAGAAAAGAAGAAACAAATTCTCATATTTAGGCGAAAGTCATTATAAATACATTCAACGAATAAAGGCCCATACATAAATAGTATCTTCCAGTAAGATTCTTCAACACTTTTGTTGCATATTCTTTCTCCCTAAAATGAACATACGCATCTCCCGCCTAAAGAAAATATAATAAATAAGCACATCTGATGAGAAGCTTAGATCTACATAACAGAAGAATAAAAACTAAAGTAAAACAAAAAAAAGCTCGAAATTGTATATCAATCACCGCCAAGAGGCTGAAACTTGACATTGTCTTTGACTTCCTCGGCTGCAATCCGCTGGGCACGCCATTGCTGCAATATAACATAATGGGTACCATAGACTAATTGATTAGTAGATAATGCACACTTGAGATTCCAATGTACGCCTGCTTTTTAATCAATTGACTCATTTTTATACATGTTAACCAACATCAGTATAAACAACTTTTTATTTCATAAACCTGAGTCCACCCAATTAACCCAATTCAGTAATCACTAAATCCACCCAATTAACTTTAAAACTAAAAAACTCATAAAAATATAAACTGAAGGCTGGAAAAAGATATAACAACGGTTTCATAAGGGATAGCACGAACAAATGCAAGAAACCACCCAGTCCAATTCTAGTCCACATTGAAGGCTTGTTCTTAGAATTTATAGTAAACCCATCACAGTAGAATACATTGCAAGTGTTTATCTGCATTCATTGTAGAATTCATTTTAATTGTTAGTGTTAGTGTGTTACCATTGAAGGCCGGACTATTCCGTGATAGCATCAAGGTTACCACATCACTGGCGTGAACTCCCTTTTAAATAAGACTTTGTTCCCGTTGCTAAATGCCAAGAAAGAATATTAGCAATTGGGTACATGGTATAAGCACAATGTATTAAAGACATCAAATGTATAATACTATGTAGTCAATGCATCTTGACTAATCAACTTAAAAAGTAGCCCTTAGTCATGTAAATGGTAGTATTTAACTTGCTATAAGAACATTCAACTCTTATAAGAACATTCTAAAAATTTGCATGCATTTTACCACATTCTAAAATTACATAAAAGTGTAATCCTACCTTTTAATACAGTAGCCATTTTCATAATTTACCTAAACATCCTATTGTAAACTAGGTTCCCATTTGACATTTCATCCACATAAACAGCTCAAAAATCACCTACAAAAACATGGAAAAAATAACAACACTTCAGGAAAACTTCACCAAAACTTTATCCATGTATGACACCTAAGGTGCAAACCGAATGAATTTGCATTACAAAAACAAAATAAGTCCATCTTAAGAAATTTTGTTTCAGGGACATTCATCAAACATATTAAGTGCAAAATAACTTGCAATCCAAAATAATGCTAAAGGATAATCTAAAGATCAAATAATCATGAATTAGAATTAATAACAAACTTACCAGGAAGAATACTACAATTGATCTACGCGAAGTCCATCTATTAAAGAACCATATAAGTGCTATTATTCAAGTCCCACCTTTGAAGAAAAAACAAAACAAACAACCTGGAAATCTTAGTTTTAGACAATAAACAATTTCATACGCGGCACTTGATAAGTCATCAATAATCAAAAGAAGGAAATCATCATCTCGTAAAAACCAACATTACAAAATCATCCATTTTAAGTTTTGTTTTTAGAAGGCACTAACCTTCGAAACCATCGTCTCAGAACACATCTCTTTAATAAAATCATCTAAACAACTCCTTAATAATGACCTGAAAAAAAATCAAAGCATATTAACAGTAGAATTAACATAAAAAACAACATTATTAAATGATCACTTCGCAATCATATCGCCTTGCAAAAACCCACATTACAAACGAAACTACACCAAAATAAACGAAAGTCATAACTTACAGATTAATGAAGAAGTAGCAAATCAAATTCGATTACCAACACCACATTTCTATTAGAATTGTTTACAAAAATAGTTCAAATTGAAACGTAGGGAGGAAGTGATTGATTGGTTTCAATCCTCAAAACCGATTGTTTTGATTTATGGAATGTGTTAGTGATGATTGACTGGACCGAATCAAAACAAATTGTTGAATTTTTGAATGGATTAATGCTTAACAAAACGTAGGGAAGAAGAAATAGTGGAATTGAAACTGATTTTGAAGGAATTTAATGCTTAGAAATACAAAAATTAATGTAATAAATATAAAAAAAATATGCAGAAAACCGAATACCAATATGTTTATGGTTTCATCCAAAAAATCAATCTAATTCATGTTCTAATAAGTGATTCACTAATCTATTCTAATGGCATATCCTAAATGAATAAAAATGATTTTCCCCAAATCAAACATTATTATAATTAATCAACACATTCACAAATAGCAATCAGTATACTCATATTATAATTAATCAACACAAACGAAAGTATGCAACAAAACAATTTAATCAACACAAAGAAAAGTATAAAAAAAAAAAGAAAAAAAAAAGAAAAGAAAAGAGAGCTTACAATAAGGAAATCAAAATGGGCTGGCATCTCCAAAGCGTGTAGAGGAAGATGTGGAGCGGAATTAATTGATGTTTAATGGTTTCCAAAAATAAGATTCAAGAATGATAACTGAAGATGGAGCGTGTAGAGGAAGGGTTCTACAAAATTGGTGCAGCAGAAGAGTTGTACTATGACTCTAAATAAGGAAATCCATCTCAGAATATTAATTGGGTTTTTAATGATGCGCGCTTAGGAGGGTTGTAAAAAACCTTCGTTTATTATATAAGATAGATATGACATGTTAACTGAAAAATATTAATGAAAATTTAAGGTAGTTTGGCAGAAAATATGAATGATAATCAAGGGTAAATGGGTAATATAGTCATTTTGTTACACTAAAATAATTTTCAACAGTCAACAATGTTATTTGCTCTTTATAACATGAAAGTACCAATGTCAAGTGAATGCTAGAGATCAAAGCATAAAACTTAAAATTCCAACTGATGTTAATGACATAATGCCAATATGGCTTATTTGCCATGAAAATTAGGCAGAAAAACTTGAGGTTAAAATATCGATAAGCGAACGTATTTCTCTTGGTTGATAAATGTATCAGATATTTCATTGTCTCATATTACTAGGAATTGTTTGAAGCTGCAGCTGACCGATTTGGAAGTTTGCAATGCTATATATTTTTGGTGTCTTGGTGACAAGGTTTATTTCGGGGACAAATGGTGTTGGATAGATTGGGATTGATCAAAGAGACCGTCAATGGAGAGATTGGCTACTTACAATTGCTTAATAAGTTTAAATTCACCTGCAAAGGCTACAATGCAAAAAATTCTATGCATTAAAAACTATTTATTCAATTTCTGTTGTATTAGTTTATAAAAACAGTCTATACTCTCACTATAGACTTTGACATCATGTATCTTTTTAAGTTGACCATGGAGAGAAGATGATTAATGACCACACAGGTTAGTATAGTTGGACTTTTTTTTCACTCTATAGTTTTATATATTGCTCTAGCATACTTTTTGTATGGTTTCATTCGACCAAATTCGAAAACTAGAAAATAATAAAAAAGGAACACGACTAGTTGAAACAATGGACTATTATTTTAGTTCATTTCACAAATATAACTAACATGAGAAGAACGTTAGAGAGTTAAACATAAGAAGATCTTAATCCTTACCGTATATTTGAGCAAAACAACAAGGACCTATATGCCACTCATATATGTACTGATTGTGATTTGAATGAAATAAGCTGTTTTATTACACCTGATCACCAAATTCATACTTTTGGGCCATCTAGATCACTTGATTGCGTCATGCATCCATCGTAATAACAAAACACCTTCACAGAGGCACATATTGTTGTGAACCACCCTTCCTAACTCGCGTGCATCGTAAGTACTACACACTGTATAATCCGTATTTTAGATATACAAAAATCTCTTAAGACGGAAACGAAAAGATGAAAAGTAGAAGCGTTTAGTAAATGAAAATTGGAACAATTAATATATGGACATGTGAATGAAAAAGGTATAATATACGATAGGATGCGTAACTCCTTAAGTAATCACGGGAAAAGAAAAAACATGAAAAACCCTAGAGGTTAATCGAGAAAAGCTGAACTTTTTTTCCATTGAGGTAATATATAATCAAATTGTGAAATTACAGTAGATGATATTTGGTATGTGCTTATTCACATACCTTTTATTCACCATTTTCAGACTCTATAAGACCAAAAACTAACGTTAAACGCCAAAGATATCGTGTTTTTGAGTTTGTGACTGTGCAGGAAAGGATATTGCAAAAACGATATCAAAATCAACCAAAAAGGCCTAAACGAGCACAAGATTTGGAAAAGAGTTTGAAAGTGAAGCCAAAGATGAAATTTGCTTAAGAAAAGCCCGTGACGACGAATTTATTTCTTTAAGGCTCAAGAAAATAAAAGAGACGCTTAATCGAAGTTCAAAGATAATTATAAAGATAAGCTTTCCAAGTTCGAGCAAGTGATCACTTTTAAGTCTTTGAAGACCTTTGGAAAGCATGTCAACACGCTACCTCAAGTTACAAGGACTTACATTTAATTTTTAGAACGTTCAGTAGTGTTGTAATAGAAGTTATGTGTAGCTTTCATGAACTATCAAAGTATAGGGGCCATTTTGTACATGAAGGCAAAAAGGAAACTTCCTTAGCCCTTTATATACCCCCTTATAGCTTCATTTGAAGGGGAGTCTAGTCTAGTAGGTTTTAGTATTTCATTAGTGTAAGTTTTTGATACAAGTTTTTATTTTCATGTTCTTGATTATGCTACCTTTCTTTCTCTAGTTTTACTTTATTTCTCTAAAAAAATTTCTTCACGTTTTACTTGCCTTATTCGAGTTTTTGTTAGTGGTATTTGTCGTTCATGTCTGGTTAAATCTTTCTAGTGATAAACGTTATTGATAAACACTTTTTCTTGCATGCTTTGGATTGATATTATGGGGTAAAACAAGTTTTCTAGCACGTTTTCTATAAATTTCAGCAAGGCTTAATAGTTTTCTAGCTCGTTTAATAATTTCAGCAACTATTTTTTTGTAATTTTTTGTTGTTTTAGCGAGTTTGGAATTAGGGTTTTGCAAGTATCACGTTTTTGATAATCCTAGCGAGTATAAGAACCTAGGGTTTTGCGAGTTTTATTGGTTTTTGCGAGTTTCATTTATGACCAGCGAGTATGAAAACTTCTCTAAGCGAGTATGCTTTTTCTACTAGCGAGTATCAAGGCTAGTTTAGCGAGTATCACTAGTATTTAGCGAGTATTGTTTTTCTTTTCCAGTGAGTTTGAGTCTTTAGTAGCGAGTATCACTTTTCTTTTGCGAGTAACAAATTTGTGTAGCGAGTATGAGACTTTATTTAGCGAGTTATACTTTCTGTTTCTGCGAGTATGATTAGTTTGCGAGTTTGGTCCCGTATTTTGCGAGTATAGATTTTCATATTCAGCGAGTAAGGTTCAAAAAATATTGCGAGTAAGAGTTCTAAAATTAGCGAGTATTGGTGAGTTGTTTTTGCGAGTTTGGGTTCCTTATTTGCGAGTATCACTTGTTTTATACGCCGAGCTAGGCGAGTTTCAACCTCATCATTCATTGAGTGAGGTTTTGTTTCGTTTATTTCTAAACGAAACTCTGCCGAAATTTCTACAAAATCTTTTAGCAACGTTTTCTAAACTAAGTTTAATCTCTTTTCATAAAAGTTTAAAAAACATTTAGTACGTTAATTTCATTTTTCTCTTTTCACTTTTTAATAGTAACAAACTTTCTTTTGTTAATTAAATCTAAAAACCAAAAACATTTTACTTCCTTGTTAATCTTTTTTTTTCTTTTAATTATTGTTCTTAGTTAACTTTTAAAACCTCTTTTAATTAGTTTGATCTTTCTTTAGTTTCTTTTATTTCTTTTATCTTAAATCTTAATCATTTTCGTTAATCATAAACACAAAACACCAAAAATATTGTTTTACTTATCTTTACTACTTTCTTTTATCATTTACAATTTCAATTTCATTTCTTTTAGTCTAATCAAGTTTTATGCTTTCTTTTATTCTTAACATTACTGCTTTTCTTGCTTTCGTTTATTATTAAATCTTAAATCTTTCTCGTAGTGTAATTAAAAACCAACTCAAATCTTTCAAACCTATTCACTTCATATAACTCACGACTCAATTGACAAGATCAATTCAACCCTCGTTGGGACTACGACTCGAGGTTCGTGTTTTGCACCTTGCTAGAATGGCCTCGTCAATATTTCAGTTGTTTTGAACTTTTGTTATTGTGTATATTTTAATAATGTTGTTACATGTAAGACTTGTAACCTAATTCAGTTCTTTAAATTCAATTCAGAAAAGTTCTTAAGATAGTGCAAGTAATAAGTTTGAACCAGGTTAAAGTAAAATTCTGTCATGCGGGCGATTATGAATTACTTACCACTTATATATGGCTGGGAAACTTAATGATTCGACAATGGCACTAGTACTGTAATGTTGAGGTTATCTTAGTAGGACAAAATAGATTGCATTAAGCAAATAAGTGTGCTAAAGTCACTCTTTCAAGCAATTCAAATCCGTGTTTTACGCTGATATTATAGTTTTAACGTTTTAGCTTTTAATTAGTCTTTGAAGGAAATAATCTTGTAATTCAAGGCATTTCTTTTTCTTTTTTTTTGGTGCAAAAGTGAATTATATTAATCAACCAAAAATTTACATCATAAGGTTTATCACCAAAAGGATTGGGGCATACCCCTTTCCTGATACAGAATAGAATCTATATACAACCTGGAACTCTTATGCTACCCGATATAAGATGACACAAAATACTAACTTTCATAGAAACATTCCTCATGCAGAACAGGGCAAGAACAGAGCATTGCATATCGCCACATTAAACCCTCAATTCACTTTCAATTGCACCTACCATCTAGCTACATTTCCATCTTACTTTTTTGCCATACTCACTCACCCAGCATCCACAGTAAGTATAGCAAATAAGGTTAATGGCTTCACTAGGAACCCGTACCCCTCCACCGAAGGGCTCTTCTAGCCATACTACATTTCCATCTCTACGAATGGCTTCATATGACTAGAAACACTCTCCTCTAGTGAGGACCAACCATTCCTCCTGTGGGAGTGTAAAGTATGGACCATGAAGTGTCATCTTTCACCACTCTCAATTCCATACTACTTACACCCCCTCCAAGACCATTTACCCTTCACAAAGGGGAGCCCTACTTTATGGTACATCCACATTGTGTTAGACCTCCTACATAGAAATCATAGCTTTCCTAGTTCCCTCCCAAGGCCAAACCAGAAGAAACTATGACTCTTTTGTAGGTACAGTTACACAATTAGGACTCCAAGGTACAAGGTACTCTACAATTGTAATGGCCTGATTAAAGCAGAAAGTACATTAAAGATGATAGTTACCTCTATTTACCAATATTCCACACCTTTAGTTTGAAACCATCAATAACACACTGTTACATTCCTTTTTTTCATTCTGAAACTGCCTTTCCCAAACACTCCTTTATTCAGATAAACATCCCATTTTCATATCCACCTTCCAACTTTTAGCCACATTCATCACATTAAATGTCTTTTTTACTGTGAGTCCAAGGAGTTGCAACCTTATATTATCAGTAATCACTTTCAATACTACATCAGAACTTTGTTTTTCCCCTGTGAACAATCTAGAATTTCTTTCTCTCCGAATGTAATAGACAGTTGTTGCCAGTACAATTCTTTTGAGTACACTGTTGATTGAGTTGTTGCAAGTGCAGTTACTATAGTAGTCAATCACTTCATCCCAATCCTCTGGTATATCATTCTCCACTAACTTGCTTCTCATATCCTCCCATATACTACTGGAAAACTCACACTCAAAAAACAAGTGCTTATGAGAGTCATTAACCTTCTCACATAATGGACATTTCATATCTTTATTACTGTTCCATTGCATGATTCTATCTTGTGTTTGTAATCTACCTCTCATTGCCATCCAAAGGACAAAGCAAATCTTGGATTATTTTGAGAAAACCAGACCACCTTATGCCATGGAACTTCATTATTCTGCACACATAACTTCTCCCAGACCGGTTTAGTTGAGAAGTCCACTAAAGTGCCATTAATATCCTTCCATTTGGTTTGATCACTGACTTGTTGATCAATTACAGGTATAGGAATCTCATTCAAAGCAGGACACATTTCTACCCATTCCTCAGGCCAAATCCATTCTCCATTATACATCATCTCATTCACAGTCATGTTATCTTGAAGTCTTGCATCATAAACATCTCTTCTTGAAAAGAAATTGCTTAAAACTCCCAAATTACACCACTGATCATGCCAAACATTAGTCCTTTTACCATTCCCCACAATCTTCCACACACTATTTCTTATTTTATCTCTGAGGTCTAAAATAGTTTTCCACATCCAACTGTCATTATTCACTTTTTGAATCTCCCAAACACTTCTACCCTTCAATTTGACCATGTTGACCCATTTAACCCATAAAGAATTTTTATCAGATGCAATGCTCCACAGATTCTTGATTAGCAAAGCTTCATTCCATGTATCAAGTTTCCTCAATCCCAAACCACCTTGACTCTTTGGAGTGCAAACTGTTTTCCAGGCCACTTTGGCTTGACCCTTCTTTAAGTCATCTTTACTCCATAAGAAACCTTTTAGAACTCTATCAATATCATAAATCACAGACTTAGGTAGCATGAACACTGCAGCCCAATAAACATGCATTGAAGCTAACACTGATGCAATCAACTGTAATCTCCTTACATATGATAGATACTTGTTTTTTCAATCATGCACTCTATTTTTAACTTTATCAATAAGCTGCTTGCATTCCTTAGCACCAATTCTTTTAGTAATAAGTGGGACTCCCAAATATTTCACAGGAAGTTTTCCTATTTTGAATGCCATTATCTCAAGTATTTTATTCATCTCCACATGACCCACATTGCAGAAAAAAGCAGTACTCTTGCTCATGTTAGGAAGGAGACCAGAAGCATTACTAAATTCCATTAGAGTATTCTTTATGATTGTGATAGAATTAGTGTCAGCATGACACAGAACAAGCAAATCATCAGCAAAACATAAATGTGTTAATTGTACCTCTTTGCATCCCATATGATACTTAAAACCTCCTTGTTGAGCATTCCTCTTCATAAGTAAAGTGAATACCTCCATAACAAGTGTAAACAAGTATGGAGATATAGGATCTCCCTGTCTAAGACCCCTTCCACTTCTGAAATAGCCTTTTCTGTCACCATTTAAGCAAATAGAGAACTTAGCAGTGGTGACACAAACCATAATCCATTGGATCATTTTGCTATGAAAACCAAATTTTCCAAGAATCTCCTTTAGAAAGCACCNGTTGAGCATTCCTCTTCATAAGTAAAGTGAATACCTCCATAACAAGTGTAAACAAGTATGGAGATATAGGATCTCCCTGTCTAAGACCCCTTCCACTTCTGAAATAGCCTTTTCTGTCACCATTTAAGCAAATAGAGAACTTAGCAGTGGTGACACAAACCATAATCCATTGGATCATTTTGCTATGAAAACCAAATTTTCCAAGAATCTCCTTTAGAAAGCACCACTCCATAGTATCATATGCTTTAGCAAGATCAATCTTTAAACAACATCTTTTTGGACCATTCTTTCTATCATAGCCTTTGAGTAGTTCCTGAGTTATCAGGATGTTATCTTGAATCAACCTCCCCTCAATGAAAGCACTTTGGTTTAAATCTACTAATTTCTTCAAACTCTCCTTTATTCTATTAGTAAGAATTTTGCTAATGCATTTATATACCACATTGCAGCATGCAATTGGCCTAAATTCAGCTACTTTACTTGGATGAGGTACTTTTGGGACCAGTGATACTAATGTTGCATTCATTTCACCCAAAAGCTTCCCAGTTTGAAAAAATTCTTTAACAGCTAGGCATACATCAGGTCCTACAATGTACCATGCTTTTTTGAAGAATTTTGATGTGTAACCATCAGGACCAGGGGCCTTGTTCTCATCAATATCAAACATAACATTTTAATCTCCATATCAGTAACCTCCCTGACCATCTGCTCTGCTTCATCTCTGCTTAAAGTATTTCCAAACACTCCTTGTAGATTTTATTCAGTATTATTATTAGAATTACCCAGAAAATTTTTGAAGTTATTCACAAACTGCATTTCCATAAGATCTCCTTCCAAAACTTCCCCATCATCATTTGTAATACTTACAATCTTGTTTGCTTGACTTTTACTTTTGAGTATTTTATGAAAAAATTTGTTGTTCCTGTCTCCTTTGCTCATCCAGTCAACTTTTGCCTTTTGATACAAGAACTTCTCTTCCTCATCCACAGCTTCATTATACTCTTTCAATGTAATACTCTCCTTTTCTTTTAGAACAACATCATGAGGATTGGCATCAACAAGCATCTGAGCAGACATAAGGGTTTCTCTAGTGGTTTTTACTCTTTCATGAACATTACCATTTTTCCAAGATAAATTCCTTATGTGACTTTTAAGGTTCTTCAGTTTCTTCACAAATTTGTACATTCTGATACCCTGAACATTACAACTCCACTCCGGTAAGAATACCAATCTTCCAAAGAGGAGGTCAAGGGTTCGAATCCAATGGGGAGAAAATTAATCCCCTTGTGGCCACGGAGGTTCACATGCGCCGACTCTGGGCTATCCAAAAGGGTATTCGCCGTGGGATTAGTCGGCTCGCAATGTCGAGTCGGAAACCCATGTTACCAAAAAAAACATTACAATTCCACTCCTTCTCTACTGTATCAAGAAATTCCTCTCTGTCAGCTATGAAATTAGCAAATCTAAAAGGCTTATTTTTCTTTTCAACCATAGATGGCAATCTGACTACCACTGGGCTGTGATCAGAAACCATATAGGGGAGAAAAACAGCATTGGCCATAGGAAATTTATTAATGAAGTCTTAATTGATCATTGCTCTATCCAGCTTCTTGAGAATACTAGTTTGAGGATTAGAAGGAGATTTTATCCATGTGAAATAGACTTCAGAACTGCATAAGTCTTCCACCTCAATCTTATTTACACAATCAATGAAATNTGACTACCACTGGGCTGTGATCAGAAACCATATAGGGGAGAAAAACAGCATTGGCCATAGGAAATTTATTAATGAAGTCTTAATTGATCATTGCTCTATCCAGCTTCTTGAGAATACTAGTTTGAGGATTAGAAGGAGATTTTATCCATGTGAAATAGACTTCAGAACTGCATAAGTCTTCCACCTCAATCTTATTTACACAATCAATGAAATCTTGCATGTCATTTGTTACCACATAGCCACCAGCTGAATGTTCCATTGTCTTCAAAGTAACATTGAAATCACCAATGATCAACCAGGAAACCACTGGCTATTCTCTGATCTCTATTAAGGTCTCTCCACAATTCTCTCCTTTCTTTACCTGTGTTTGCAGCATAGACAAAACTACAGAAAAATTTAGTTTTATTAGCAATGATTTCAATCATACATAACAATGCCTGTTTTGAAGAATGAATCATCACCACATCCACCATTGTTTGCTCCCAGCTTACTAGAATTCTGCAACCATTTTGGCTATGGTTAACATTTGAAATCCAATTCCAATTCCCAAATGTAGCTTCACAAACTTTAGGGAGTTTATGAGGCTTGACATGAGTTTCTACAATTGCACAAACCTTTATTCTTTCCTCCACAATTAACTTCCTAACTTCTTTATGTTTTTTTTCCTTTATTCATACTTCTAATATTCCATGTAGCAAGTTTAAAATCCATAGACCTTACTAAAGTAGGACATTAGACAGTGCATACTACAACCTTAATTCAAGATGTTTGTACTCAAACCAATGACATTATCCTGAGTCATTGTTTGAGCCATCTCATTCACACCTTCCATCACTTCCTCTGTATTACCCTCATTTGTTGTATTTAGAGCTTCAAACCTATTTGCAGATGAACTTCCACCTTTACTAATATCATCACTTTTCTTTGGACTTCTATTTACTGCTCTGCTTGTATTTGACCCACCACTTCCAAATTTATCAGTATCTGTTCTGGTAGTTTCCTCATTCATCTTTTCTTTACCCTTATCTTTTCCACTATCTTTTTTCCTATATTCTTGACTTTGAACATGTGGACCATAGTTCCTGTATTGTCCATTTTTCCTTTGTTGTACCATAGATCTTTTCTTGTATTGAACTTCAGTGAACCCCTCATTTTTCTCCTTAGCTTTCAACATTTCTTCCTCTTCAACTTGTTTTTTTTGTTTCATCTACAGTTCTAGGCCTTGCCTTACATTTCCCAAAACTATGACCAAAAACCATGCAATGATTACACCTTTCAGGTTTCCATTCATACTCAACTTGTACCTCCTTAAATCCCTTCACATTTTTATCCTTATCAACATATTCAATTTTGACTTTATTCCTCAATTCTTTCTTTGCCTCAACTTCCACTAAAACTCTAGCATAACTGATCTTTCCAATACCCATTTGACACATACTAGCAGTTGCATTATCCATGATCTTAGGTCTCCCAATACTGGTAGCAATATCACTAATTCCCTCCACACTCCAAGCTTCCATAGGAGTCTGTACCAATCTAACCCAAACTGGCAATTTCACTGGTTCAACCTTAATCATGCCTATTTCAGGGTCCCACTTTTGCACAAACATAGGCCTACTATTCACCATCCAAGGCCCTTGACTAAGAACCTGATTCATGCCAATTTCATCTTTGAATTTGAATAGATTCATATCATTTCCATTCTCAGTTATCTCCTTAACACCAAACCTACTCCATATCCTTCTAATATGATACCTCAACTCATGAATACTCATATTCTGTCCCACAAAGTATCCACACACAGTATTTGACCATTTCATGCTTCCTTTTTGAATTATTTCCTCATCAAAAACCACAGTTTCCGCACCATCCTTATTTATATTAGGAGCAATGAACATTAGTTCTTGTTTAACACTATCCTTTTTAAGCATTTTAGCATATGACACAGTTTCCTGACTAGTTTTTGCCACATCATTATTCACCTCATAATTATCAACAATATCTCCACAATTAGAACTAGTAGTTTTACTTTAATTAGCAGAACTAGAAGAACTTACATTGTTATCCAGAGCTGTGCCTTCAGTACCATTATTCTCTTCCCCAATTAGTTCTCCATTACCATTATCAACACTCATTTCCTTAGCTTCACCCTTACCAGGTCTACCTTCATCATTTACAACCTTCCTACCATTGTCAGTAATCTCATCTTCTTTATTCATCACATTCTCCTCAATAAATTCACAAACCCCCTTACTTTTATCACAACTTCCACTCTGAGTTTCCTTATGGCTTGCCTCTTTATTTCTTTGACTCTTAGCACTCACAACATAATCACTGTACTGTTGTGGTGGCTTAATTTGCCTTTTATTTAGTCTCTTTTTATTAGACATACTTAAAAGCTAAACAAACACACAATTAAGCTACAATTACATGCATTCATTCAATTTTGATTAATTTTGTAATTTTTGCGACAAAATCAATCAAAACAATTACACGGTAAATTTTGGGGAAAATTATATCATAGTGTACGGAATGAAATTCTGAGTCAAATGATTGGATTGGATTAAAGAATTATGGATTAAATCGATCAGGATCTATGAAAAACTCGAGTTTATTAATGGTGGAAATTGGCGGGAATTTTTAGTTAGAGGAGAGAGAAATCTTTTTGTGCAGTTGCAATTTGGGGCTGCTCTATTTAGACGGTTTTTAACCACTGCTGAGTAAGAACTATGTTTCTTTTCTCTTTACGCTTCTGATTGAGCATAATGTCACCGCTTTTGTGCTAAAACACTACATACTATAAGTTGAAAGTCCTTGATCTTATAATTGTTTAATTCAAGGCATTTCTTGAATTTGTGCTTGGTGCAATTATTCTCTAAAGTTTATTAAGAATTAGTTCGAGTTTTACCAACTTTATCTTACCTGATAGTCATGGATCTACATGGAGATGATGAGCTTGTATCCATTTTCGACAAGATTCCCGATGTCCAAGACCGAAAATCATTCTCTCAAGTTTCAAAGCAATTTTCAGGAGTAGCGTGCACTTGCTTACAAGAGTTAAACATATCGTGTCTTGATTTGCTTAAGTAGATTTTACCTATGTCTGCAAGAATAGTCAAATTTAGATGCCATAAACCACTACCAAACACCTACATGAAACTCCTAGCTTGATCATGCCCCAATCTCCAACACTTGAGTCTCGGTTCAAAAGTAGAAGGTGGCTTTGAGTTTGATTTTGATGATGTTGGTTTGTGTGTTGTGGCTAATGCTTGTAGCCATTTGTTTAATGTTGCTTTAGATAGTAGGCTACGTATTGGCGACGTTGGAGTTAGTTCCCTTGTAAGATCATGTAAGGATTTAACATATTTGGATATAGGTGGACACTAGTACAAAAATGGCCTATCGTCACACATGGTCGATTTCAAACGGTCACACTGTAACATATTTATGTGACTAAATGTATGAAAATAAAATAAACAGCCGCACTCTATCCGACTTGTGTGACCATTTCGGAAGATATATGTCACACATTTGTGTATTTATGTGACTAGAGGGTAACTGGTAAATATTTTTTGATCATTTAGTCACGTTTAATTTGGGACGTGTGACCGATACAAATCAGCTTTAAACATTAGTCACACTACAGATATACATATGTGACAAATATATGTCACACAATTGAAGAGTGTGACCAAAATAGATATATGGTCACATGAAGTAATTGTGTATGTGGCTAAATTATATAGTCAAGTTTGTCACACATTATTTAAACGTGACTGCTATTCTTTGCTAAATACTTAGCCACATATGAATTTGAAATGTGTGACAACTGAAAAGTAAGTTTGAAGCGTTAGTCACGATATGCATTTAAAAGTGACAAATATATGTCACACACTTGAAGAGTGTGTCCAAATGTCCTATATGGTCACACGAAACCATAGAAACATGATTAAGTGTAACGAAAATTCGATACATATGGTCACGTAAGTTAAAATGTGTGTCTAAAGTTTAGTGTGTGTTTGCTTTCCAAATCCTAATGTGTATAGTCACATTTAATTGAAGCACGATCATGTGACTATAGGCTTTACAATAGTCACACCATATCACGTAAGTTAATATGTGACCAATACATTCAAAATAGTCACGTTGTGAAATATTCATGTGACTATTATTTATAGCAAAATGTGAACTCAGTTATCATAACCTTGATATTAGTTACATTATAAGTGATTGTGTGACTAAATTCAAGATGTTATATATGGTAACATGAAGTATTTATTTAGGTGCATAAATCATAGAGTCATATTTTGTCACACATTATTTAAGTGTAGTCACAATTCGATACATATGGTCACACATTAGTATTGCTAGTTATACTTACAACTGCTATTTAATGCAACTGCTATTTAATGCTTCTAGTTATTCTTAGAACTGCTAAGTATAATTAGACGTTGTGATTATTGTACATATGTTATGGCTTGTGTTTTCTTTGTTTCTAGACTAACATTTTGCAAAAATAAAGAAATATAAATGCAACACTGATGAGACGAAAAATGTTACGTTTTTAGGGGTCAGTTTGAGTCCTAATTCGTATGTTTTTGGTTTGGATTTCACCCAAAGTCGTTTCTTTTCTCATTTTAGGTACTTTTGAAGGGAAAATCACAAAAGAAGCATTTTCGGGCGTTTTCGGAGTGAAAAAGTGCGGAAAACAACAAAAACTCAAAAGACCTTGAAGATTACAGAAGGTGACGCCGTCACACTCTACAAGGTGACGCCGTCAGGAACAAGTGAAGTCCAGAATTGGAAAAATACTCGTGACGGGCCAGAGAGTTCGTAGTGCAATTTGGTGACGCCGTCAACCAAGGCCGTCAGATCTGGAACCAGCAATTATGACCACGTCAAGGAAGGCCGTCAGGAAACCCTAATCGTCGCGCTGACGACGTCACCTATCGGGCTGACGCCGTCAGCCCGCGTTTTCTATATATATAGAACGATTTTTCTTTATTTTGAGAGAACCTAGTGGAACTTTAGTCGAATTTTGGAGTGGAGAACTTTAGGGTTAAACCCTAGTTCGTGTATTAGAGACCTTAGAGGGTATCCTAACCCCTCTAACTTGTATGTTTAATCCAAGATAAGTCTTTATTCATACAATATGTCTATGTGTTGTGTGATTTATGCTTGTGCTTGTCTTTCTTTCAACATGCTAGGCTAATTTACTTTGTGTTTGCTTAGATCTAATGAAACATAACTATTGATTATCATGTGATGTGTATGTTGTGATTGTATTTGGGTGAATGTTTCATCTACGTTAGACTAGAGAAAACTGGCTAATCTCCTATACGGTAACAAGCTTGAACGTCTTTAGAAACGTGAATCGTATGTGCGTTATCGATTTTAAGGTAGTATTTCATGCATAGGTTGCTATCGGTGAGCTCATGATAGGATGCTTGACGTATCGTCATAGAGTGAGGTAGGAACTTATAGAGTTAGGGAATTGAACGCACTCCCTACAACTTGTTAGGAATACACCCGTCATCCACGCAAACTCAACATACTAATTACATGGTAAAAGATAGTTAGGGAGTAATGAAATGCTAGTTATACTTACAACTGCTATTTAATGCAACTGCTATTTAATGCTTCTAGTTATACTTAGAACTGCTAAGTATAATTAGATGTTGTGATCATTGTGCATATGTTATGGCTTGTGTTTTCTTTGTTTCTAGACTAACATTTTGCAAAAATAAAGAAATATAAATGCAACACATATATATAAAGTGTAAACTTGTAGCTAAGAAATAATTTCATTAATAAGTATACAAGTCAAATTCGTTTGCTCGAAATGAAATGTATTGTATGTCTGTATCAAAGTTAAGCATGTGGCTAAGAAATAACTAAAACAAGTTACAACTAAATTCCACCGAAATTTGTAAACACTCATTTAAGCACTTGTAGCCATTGATCTAAATCTATAACAGTCTCTCTTTGTTGCACGAACAGTATCCTCTATCTACAGATATCATAGAAGGCAAGAACTTTAACAGCTAGATTAAGAAGTTAGTGAATGAATATATCCTACCAAAACTACCATTTAAAGAGAATTCAATGACTTATGATGTGAAGGAAAACAATCAATAAAACGCTAAGAAAACTGACCTAAGTTAAGGCTAATATCTCTAGCTTGCAGCATATAGCGTAAGAAGATCAGCCCCGACAATACTCCCAAGGCTATGTTTCTGATGTAGGTACAATAGATTCATAAAGTTTTTCCTTTTCCAAAAATACATTGCAATTCTTATCAGTATGTAGTTTGTAATAACTTAGGTGAGAAATATCAACAAAATGTGTTTACTTTTAGATTATTTTTGTACGCTATAAATGAAACATTATGTAACCTGATATCTGCAATGTGGCTGTGATATTTCTGTTATTCAAGCTCTTCATCTCCTGATTCGTCACTCCAAACTCCAAATATGGTATCTGGTTTTGTGGTATAAACAACAATTTCCGAATCTGTTTCTTGACCACCTCTGCCCCTTCTGATTTTCGTATCCAATTTCTATGCATTTCCTTAATACTCTCAAGCCAGTCAAGATCATCTAAATCATCAAGAAGACGGTCCGCATATGCAGTTATCTTGAGCATCCATTGCCGCATCAGTTGCTGCACAAAGGAAATAACTTTTGATGTGGATATAAAAAAGTAGAGCATCTTACCTTCAGTTGCAAGCTCAAAGTATTTACACACTTGAAATAGAACAAACAAGCTCTAAGTACTTGAATAGAACTCAAAACTAAAACTTCAATTACCATCTCTTATATATAAAACTTCTCATTTTTTTGACTATGTTACATTCACGTAGCTACGTATAGTTAAAACGAGTAGAGCTCGCAACTGGACAATAAACAAAACTCATTTCATAACAAATAAAAATAACAATAAAACTCACAATGTTATCAAGTATCTAAAACAATAACTTGTTTCCTCCATCTACCAAATGTATCTTTTATATTTACATAAAAGACCCATTTCATTCAAGCATTCCATCGAGCACTTCGTGGGCATCATAAACCTGTAAGATCTAAATATGAGAAAATAATATTAGTTATTCAATTGTAAGTTCCAGTGGTATTGAAGTGGATCTTTTAAGGTTTAACCACACTAA
>LBNU01031484.1:44369-55884 GCA_014162995.1 Artemisia annua | reverse complement strand
CCAAAATCAAATTGCCCCTCTACCCATCTTATATATATCTTTTTTCTCAGATCTCACATCATCTTCATAATATCTTCTCCCCAACTAATTTTCTTAATCTATCTCACACCCCCTCTCGTCAAGTTCATTTATCCATGAATCAGGTACTTTATTGTATTGTATCTTTGGTTAGAGAATCAATCTGAAGTGTTCGTGTGTTAAATTAGTGATTTAGTGATTTTTCTATTTTTTTTCTTTTTTACTTTGTAATTTCTAATTTAGGGTTTATGTGATCCCAAACATATATAAATGGGAGCAGATATTATTCATGTAAGCAACTTTCTTGGCACCTAAGATGCCCTCAAAACTTTCATTTTAAGGTAATTCATACAGGCTATGACGAGTCACTACCTCTGACCATGTTGACTTTTACTGTCAAATTATTTTTAAGGGTTTTATTTAGGTGCAAACAAAGTTGGTTATTATTTTATGCAAGTAACCCCCTATACACATTAATTGATCTGCCGTGATGGTAATTGTGTACAAAGATATGGATACAATTTATGATTTGTAACTATACTGATTGATTGAAAACTCATAATGGTGCTATTGGTGTCCTGTATCTTCTATGGATATAAGAGGCTGTTAGGAATACGTTTTTCTGATTGAAGATTCGGTCACCCCAAGTATTGTTAAGCATCATGTAGCTCGTAGTATTTAATATATTAGTTAAAACGTAGTTTAGTATTAGTTAGTATTTGTGGTGTCGGGTCGGGTCTTTTACCCTCTGTCAGCCTGCTCCACAGCCTAGTAGAGGCATTCATCCATCATGTACTATAAATAGCCCTTCCCACACATGGGAAGGGTTGGACCTTTCATTTAGTTAATCTCTAGTTCTTGTGTTTATCTCTCTAAAAGGCTCCCAATCTCTACTTTCTCTCTCTAACTTCTTACTTCTTTTCTTACTTAAATTTGAACCATAAAACACAAAGACCACACGAGTTATGATTTAGTGTATCCTACAATTGGTATCAAGAGCCATGGTTTCATCTTAGGGCCTTGGATTCACAGATTTTGGTTGGTTTTTGTGGTTGTTTTTGGTTAGAATAGCTTTTCTTGAATAACACCTTGGTTTGATCTTTGTAGTGTAATATGATGTGTTATGGTTGTACTTTCGTGCTTAGTAGTGTTATAGTTACATAGTTCTTGAGTTGGAATAGTCATATCCTTCATTGGTGTGGTGGTGTGAAGAGTTTTAGGCGTTTTTCATCTTAGCGATTAAGTCTTCTGTTGGGTGATCTTGGTAGCGATTAAGTACGATTGGATAGCGATTAAGTGTTAGAGATTAAGTGGGATTACTATATTTGGACAACCAGACAAATCGCTAGATAGCGACTGGTTTGGATTTTACTGAATAGCGATTAGTACTATCTGTCTTCTTGTGGTTAGCAATTAACTAAACACCAGCGATTAGCTTTCTAGCGATTAGCTGTGTTTAGCGATTAGATCTGTTCAGCGATTATATCTCACCAGCGATTAAGTCCAGATTAGCGTTTAACTAAATTTAGCGATTAGCTTTTTAGCGATTGGCTGCATTTAGCGATTACCTCTTCCAGCGATTAACTTTGGGTTAGCGATTAACTTTGGGCCTGCGATTATCTTTGGATAGCGATTAGTTTCCTCTTCAGTGATTAACTTTTGGACTTGTGGTTTTTTTAACGATTTGCTCAGTTTGAGATTACTTTGATTTGTTGGCTACTTGTGTTCCCGGAATCATTATAACTTAAGTCATTTCGATTAATTTGAGTGTGATTTGACGTTGTGAGTTAATTCTTACGGCTTGACTTATCACAATCGAATATATTGTTACTTGACTTGTCTCGACTTGATTCTCAGCACAAATTGTGACTTATTTAAGCTCTCATTCTAAGTCTATTTCGCCTACTACGTTTTTCGGTTTTCTCTGGTGACTTCAGTAAAATCCCGGGAAAGAATCGATTTCTCGGTTTAAGTCTCGAGTTGTAAAATCCCGCATAAGACTACACCATGACAACTACGGCTTCAAATGATGATATACAAGCTGCTATGTCCGATACCGAACTGATCAATGATACTAACTCAAATGCTGTCATTTCTGATATTCTCAAGCTGTACGAAGTGATCAATGAGCAGATAATTCCAAATTCTTCACAACATATGAATCTGTTTGAGCCTGATGCAGCTAGGATGGTATCTGAGTACTCTAATTCAGAGCCTCAACAACCACAACAAGTACTTCACAATGCAAACGAAAGCTGCACAGAATGTTTTCGACAACTTCACTCACACCTCTTGGTACTGCTAGAAGGAACTGGATTCAAAATGGGATTCGAACGTGCTTTTGCAACACTCTTTGGTCAAGAGGTTCAGAATTTCACAGACACAATGATCCTTAACTTGGATCAGCTACAACAACAACTTGAACACGGAGTGTTTTCAAAAACTGGATCCATGGCAGCTTTCTATGTAATCAACAAACAACTTCAAGTGTTTATTGATTCTAAATTCAATATGGACTATGACTACGACAGTCAGATAATGAAACAGTGTTTTGCTGATCACACGGGAATCGAGGTTGACATGTTCAGAATCACATTAGTCCAACTCATTGGTAATGTTAAGGAGTACATCATACATAGAGCAACTCACAACCTGGTGCATGATTCTGAGGTAAAAACATGTCCGGTGCAATCATGTGAAGGTATTGGTGATTCGGGGACAGCATTGAATGATGTGTCAGGTGTCACAATATGCAAAGGATCAGAGACTGACAAGACAGACACTACCAACTGTTCAGGGATTATTATCACATATGACAATGTTGCAGATATCGGTCCAGTAAAAGAACAAGTGTCATGTGCTGAGGTACCCCTTACTGTACATCATAATATGTTTTCTAATGAACAACTACATACTGATCTAGATACGCCCACTTATGACACATATTGGTTGGAAAAGTCTGACAACCATGTCACTTCTGATTCAACAAATATGAATCATAAAGGGGAAGAAAATGATCAGAATGTGGTTCATAATGATGTGTCAAGTTCTTGGTTTACAGCTGGGTCGTTTAAATCTAATGAGGTGGTCGACAAAGAGGTTTTTAATGAACTTTCAAATAAATTTTCACGACTTGAAAATCATTGCATTTCACTTGAAATTGCAATGCAACAGAAGGAAGAAAATTTTCAAACAAACCAACCGTGTAAAGATCCGGAACTTCCCGACTTCCATGAATATTTTATGATTAATGATTTGAAAGCCCAGTTAGAAGTCAAAAACTTGACAATCAACAACCTGAAAAACCATATTATTGAACTGAAAGCTAAACATGAGAGCAACACCATAACTACTAGAAACTCTGAACTGGAACAAAAAGTGGCGGAATTACTTATGGAAAATGAGTCTTTGAAAATGAATTGCAAAAATCTGGATAAGTCAATCAAAGAAACGAGAACTAAGACAATTGAACAAACAACCTTTTTGATTGCCAAAAATGATGAATTCAAAGCTCAACTTCAAAAATTGGGATTCACAATCACTGCATTAAAAAACAAGCTGAGAAAAACTGCTGGAAATTGTGTGACCCTTAAGTTTTCAAAACCATCAAACTTGGGAAAACCAGTGTTTCATCCAAAGAGAAACCAAACTGCGGTTAGACAACCGAATGCTTTTAAATCTGAATGTCCAAAAGCACCAAAAACTCGGTTTGCCTCCCAAGTTGATGAGAAACGAGTTTTGATCAAACCTGAGTTTTCACAACATAAACCTAAAGAAAAGCTTGTCACAACTCATTCTAAGTCTCATGCTCACATGCAAAATGGTAGAAATGTTTTTACACCGAATGGTTACCCCCAATCTACTAAGGTTCGAAACAAATACAAAAGTACTGTGCCCTTTAAACATAGTCAAAGGAGAGTTGGAAACAAATCTTCCCACCTTAAGAATGACATAGTACACAAGAAACCTTATATGAGTAGATCCTTTCTGAAGTGGGTACCTACGGGGAGAATGTTCATGATGAATGGTCTCAAGTGGTCATATGTTTGTAAGCATATATCAAACAACAAGAAACTACCTGAGAACATCAAATGTGCGGGTCACCATCAGCAATGTGCTAATTCTTCCGCTGGACATGTCACTAAGAGAACCCAAATATGGCGACCGAAGGCACAGAAATCTCCTAATTTAGGAGATCAGATGTCTCCCTGATGTGGATTGTCAAGGACTCCTGATTAATGCTTATCAGGACTCGGGTTTCACCAGTGTTTATTCTTCTCGTATCCTTGTGCATATAGCAATCTATACTCAGTATATACATAGTCTATTTTTTTCTTTATTCTCTCTTACTGTTGAATAAGGTAGTTTCATTTAAGTTCAATAATTTGTGTCTTTATCTTATCATTACTTCAAATGGTAACTAGCACTTCATAAATCTGCTTCACATGGATTACTTTACATCCGGGGTCAATCTGACATCATGTGTGATATTTCTTTTCTTCTTCTTTTCAATCAATGATCTCAGACTTTGTATCGGATCATTGCTTGAGGGGGAGAAGTGATCATTATTGGGTACTATGTTGTCATTCTGTGTGGTGCTACCTGTTAAAATGTTTGCCATGTGATGTTAGCACTGTGATTTGTGCATTCTTGTGGTAGCTTGGGATCGTTGTTTTAATATTCATGTGTTACTTGGTGTTATGTGGCTGTTTAGTAAGTTGAAGGGCTAGGTTTGCATAGGTATAAAAGATACTTGTAGCAATTAACTAGTACAAGGACTTTTTCTGCAATTAAGTGATACTGGTAGCGATTAACTAGTACAAGGACCTATTCTGCAATTATGTGATAGTTGAGTGAGCCCCCTTAAAAGGTGTAGCGATTATCTCATTTCTCACTTTTTCAAAAATACCTAATCGCTCACCACACTCATTTTTCTCTCTATCTAATCGCTTGCTGCCTTCCATTCGCATTTTTTTCTTCCAAGATTATCCTAGGTTTGTATATCATTTTCTATCAAAGTTTTATTGTGCTTGTCTTGGATTTTGTCTAACGAGAGTTTATGTAATAATTTGGTTCAGGTGTCACTTGTCCTTGTTTCTTGTTGCCAAATCGGTTAGTGTGGTTTTAATTGTTGTATGTTCTTGTTGTTGTTCATTCGTCTTAATTCATTATTATTATCTGTGTGAATGTTAGACATTGAAGGAATTAGGCTCGTATACTCTTGATAGCGTTTAAGTGAGTTTTGGGCTTTGTGCTCTCGTTTGAATTTGGTATTATTGCTTACATTTAGAAGTGATAAGATTCTTAGATTGTCGAGTAGTTTGAGTGTTCTTGATAGCGTTTATATGTGGGTCGATTGATAATCTGCTATTATGATCGTGATGTGTTGGCGATTGTGTGTTTGAGTTTATGATCTGTATTGTTTGGATATATACCTTTGTTGTCTGAGATTATGTTATGGTCTAGCGTGATTGTTTGCATTGATTGCATATGGAAGAGTTGTGTACGATTTGTTCTTGATAGCGTTTAGGTGGATTTCTTGATAGCGATTAAGTGGTTTCTTGATAGCGTTTAAGTTCTGGGTTGTCTGTATAGTGATTAGCTCTGATTGCGTTTAAACCCAATAGCGTTTACCTCTGTTAGCGTTTAGTTTTACTAGCGATTAACTCGGTTAGCGTTTAACTCTGGTAGCGCTTAGTTCATCTAGCGTTTAACTCAGTTAGCGTTTAACCCTGTTAGTCTCTGGCCTGACTAGCGTTTAACTCAGTTAGCGATTAACTTTGTTAGCGTTTATCTTGTCTTGCGTTTAACTCTGTTAGCGTTTAACCGTGTTAGCGACTTTCTCTGTTAGCGTTTAACTTAGTTTGGGTTTTTATCTGACTGCATTTAAATTCCTGTAGCGTTTTGTTTGCAATCTTGTCTGTGCTTTACTTGTGTATCCTAGTTAGTGTGTCATGTTTGGTGTCTAAATTCTGCTTGTTGCTTTGAATACTATGTCCATAATCTCTTGGACATAATCGTGTTAACTGATATTCATAATTTCTGTTGTCTCTTCGGGTGTTTGTGGAACTTGCAGTAATAATGTCTGATTTAAATGTTGAGAGCTCACCAGCACAACCACTTGGTCCACCTACTCGTACGGATGATGAAATCTTACCTCATGACAAATGGGTGGCAATTGGCAAAAGTAATTGTTATCTAAAGGCAGACAAACCACATAAGTACCCAATATTCAAAGTAGCACTGGATTTACTAAAGCAGACATCTTTCTTCCGAGCATTCACCGCATCATCAACCATTCCTTCTATTTACATCCAACAATTCTGGAACACCATGAGCTATGACAGCACTACTGGTACCTATAGATGCCAGCTGGACGAACAATGGGTAAACATCACCAAAGAAACTCTTGGCAGTGCCTTACAGATCCTGCCCACTGGAGATAATATTGAGTATACTGCTCCACCAAATCCAGCAGCCCTTCTGAACTTTGTCAATGAACTGGGTTATCCATCCAAGGTCACCACATTATCATCAGTCATCACTAATGACATGTACCAACCATGGAGAGCCATCATCAGTCTTATCAATCTATGTCTCACTGGCAAAACCTCCGGGTACGAGAGACTTAGAGCTCCATCACTTCAAATTCTTTGGGGCATAGTCAACGGTGAGAATATTGACTATGTTGAACGTATCTGGGAAGAGTTCTCTCATTCTATACACTCATTTCTTGAAGATAAGGCAAATCTGGAAGCTCAAAAGGAAGGCAAAAAGAGGTCGACCAAACTTCTAATTCCTAGCATTCGTTTCACCAAGTTGATCATTGTTCGCCTTCAAAAAACCCTAAAGTTCCATTCCAGGAGTGAATCACCACTTCACCTTTCATCCGATGAGAATGCTGTGGGGTTTCTTAAATATACTGCCAAGGGAACTACACAAGTATTCTTCGGCATGGCTATACCAGTGACTTTGCTCACACAAGACATACTCAAAGCCTCGTACTATAATGAGTACGTCAAATTATTGTCTGCAAGTCAAAAAGTCGAGCCAAGCAAGTCTTCGTCCAAGAAACGAAAAAAGGTGACTCCCTCAGCTGTCTCCTCAGAACATAGCAAGAAGAGCAAAAAGGGCAACAAGGACAAGCAATCAGATCCAAAGGAAGCCGAAACCAAAGATACTCCTAGAGATGATCCTGAGCCTGACGACATGCTTAATGTTGAAGAAATGATGGTACAACGAGCGGTTCAAGAGAGTCTCATTGACTCTAGTGTACCACAGGGTCATTCTGTCAAAGGAGTAAGCATCACTGAGCCTGAACCGGATTCTGGCAACATACCGCAACTTCAGCATGTCGAGGGTAAAGGTAAAGAGATTGCAACAGATGAACAGGCCATACATACTCTGTTGAAAATCTCATCTCCAGATTCCAAGTCTACAACATCACAGTTTATCTTTAAAAGGCGGTCACCCGAACCATCATCAACCAAAACCACTGCTGATAAGACCGTTTCTACATCACTAAGTCTTGNCGAGTGTAAAGGTAAAGAGATTGCAACAGATGAACAGGCCATACATACTCTGTTGAAAATCTCATCTCCAGATTCCAAGTCTACAACATCACAGTTTATCTTTAAAAGGCGGTCACCCGAACCATCATCAACCAAAACCACTGCTGATAAGACCGTTTCTACATCACTAAGTCTTGAACAAGTGGCAGAGTCAAGTGCATCTGAATCTGAAGCCGATCAGCCACACAAATTGGAGGACTCAACTCTACTGTCAAAAGAAGTCACCAGTGACAAGCCGCCTCAGGAGTTGGAAGGAGTAACGGAGACTCCATTAGACACTCTTCATGCTGAATATGTCTCCACTGTGTATCCTGAGGTGGAAGATAATCTCAAGTTGAAATCAGATGACCAAAAGATTGCTGTGGAACCTGATAGCTCTACAGGAACTCTTACATCCTACAAAAACTTTGAAGCATACGGTGATCAGTTTTTGGTAGACAAACCAAATGAATCAGAGGCTGAAAAATCGGGAGAAGAACACGAAGAAGCTATCTCAATGGTTGATGTCCCAATTCAACAAGACATCTCCAACACACCTACCCTTATTGTACCAACAACTACGGCTGAACCTGCCAAACCAGGGCCAACTCCAGCTATCATCACGCCATCTATAACCACCACTACCACCAAAACCACAACACCACCAACCACCGAGAGCAAGTCTAAACCTGGTGTGGAGGAGCTAATGGAAATTACAGCTGGAATCGTCGACGCCAATAATGACATCAATGAGAAGCTGTCAAAGCATGAAGTAGTTCTGAGAAGCATGATTGATCTTAAACTGCCTCATACCCTTAAGAATCTCGATGACAGGGTACATAAGCTGGAACATCTAAACATTGATCGTTTAGTGTCAAAGGCCATCGATGAACAAGTTGAAGAAGCTGTTAGCATTGCCCTTGAAGCTCCCCTCAGATCACGATTCAGAGATCTACCCGTTGCAGATATGAAGATCATTTTGCAACACAGCATGTACGAGAGCAATCAGCACAAAGGGCATGAGGCACATGCCAGATTATATGAAGCGTTGGACGCTTCCATTAAACAAGATGATGCCGAACAGCATGCCAAAGATATGGAAAGAGAACGGGAAAGAAAAAGGAAGCGTCAAGGTCAATCAAAGCCTCCATCAGACTCACCATCGTATCCTCCACCACCACCTCCACCTTCAGGATCATCAGGACCCACAGGAACATCCGGACACTCCAGAGGTCCTCCAGCCAAACCAATGCCACCACCTCCACCCTCATCATCGAAGAAGCCGCCCACCAAGAAATCCGACAAGTCATCATCATCTAAACAAGCCCAGCACACAACTTATGCGGCATGGACCACGATTGACACTGGAACGGCTGACATGGCATCACCCATTCATGACAATCAAGTTATCAATGAAGAATCAATCGTGTCTCACGCCGAATCATCCTCGGATGAAGATGATGACGATGCATCTACTGCTCACATATCAGGAAAGGATAAGTGGTGGCAGTCACTCTCCAGAGACAATGACACACCTCTTGTTGAACTGACCAAAGATAAGTTGCACGCGTGTGTGAAACCCAAAGCAGATCAGCTACCAGCTACTGAGCCAACTTGGTCAGTATCTCCGTCAACTCAACCAGCTTCAGACAACAACTGGGCCAATGTCATAACCAAGAGCTTCATTCCTCCAGCTGAAAACTCACTGCTCGCACAAACGGGTGATATGGGAACTTTCATTGCATGGTTTTGCAAGCAGCGAGGAATATCAAAATTGACGCAGAAAGATCTGGAAGGTCCAGCATATGACATTGTCAAAGTCTTTTATACTGATGTGACACACCTTCAGTATCAGATGGAGGAATGCCACAAAATGTTTAATGATCTGGTAGATGAAGAAATCACTCACCACAGCTACAGCAAGCCACTTCCATTGGGTGGATCTCCTGGTCATGTCACGATTCAAGCCGAGTTTTTCTTTAACAAAGATCTTGAAAAAGAAGAGAAGTCTTCTTTCATCCCAAAATCTCTCTTTATGATTCTTCAAGAGAGTTTTTGTGGTTTACAAGGTGGCTATTGGACTTAAATTTTCACAAATACCTTGCCGCTCAACTTAATGACTACAGCTCTTTAAATAGAAAACGGGTCATTAATTGAGGGGGAGCGTATTTGCTCAAAATTTCTGCGCCTTTAAAAACTTTGTGCACCAGCAGCAGTGAAAAAGTGTCTCAAAAAATCAGTACATGTTAAAATCTGACCACATTTTCTCCCAAATTACTAAACTCATTTAAATCAATTGGGATCACAAAATCTCAAAGGATTTGAAATTTTTTGATCGGGGGAGAGAATGTGATTTAAATATGAAATCTGATATAAAATGTGATGCTTCTGGACTAAAAATGTACGCTCTCCCGTATATGCTAAATTTTTAAAGTTTTTAAATTGAACTAAGGCNCCTTTAAAAACTTTGTGCACCAGCAGCAGTGAAAAAGTGTCTCAAAAAATCAGTACATGTTAAAATCTGACCACATTTTCTCCCAAATTACTAAACTCATTTAAATCAATTGGGATCACAAAATCTCAAAGGATTTGAAATTTTTTGATCGGGGGAGAGAATGTGATTTAAATATGAAATCTGATATAAAATGTGATGCTTCTGGACTAAAAATGTACGCTCTCCCGTATATGCTAAATTTTTAAAGTTTTTAAATTGAACTAAGGCACATATTGAGGGGGAGCAAAATGGTTTGTGGTGAATGAAAAGATGTGGCATCTCGTTTGAGCGTGGCTCAGAATTGACTCATGAATTGACGAAACACAAACGTTTGAATTCGAAAGGATTTATCCAAGTAGAAAGTACCGTTTCGAGAAGCTCTTATTAGATGTGTACTTTGACGGGTCTAACTTCCTTTTTAAGGAATGTTAACAACTTCAAGTTAGTTATTAGGGCTAGTTAACACCTAAAAGCTGATAATGGATCCCTTTAACTAAGCAATGTAAATGTGTCCCTAGGGTATATGTCTATTAAGAGTGGATCAATTCAAAAGTGCAACTCACCCCGACATGTGCAAATTTCTATCTAAAACCTATGAGCACATGTTAAGGGGGAGCATTTGAAAATCCTAAAACCCTCAAAGTGTTTGCAAAAATGTGTTTCTTAATCATAAACACTTTGAGAGAATTTTCAATGATTTGGTCAAGCGGCAACATAGGATAGTAATGAAGGTATAAGGTGGCTAAGGTTAGGAAAACCGTCCTATGATCCGCCAGAACCGGAGGGATCTACCCAAGGACAATACCGAATAGATAGTATTAGAAAGTCCTTAGGTATGATTATGAAAAAAGGAGATAAATGAGAAAGGAGAAAGAAGGGGTTGAAGAATTAAAAAGAAATGAAATGATAAAGGGTGAAAAGAAATAGCCCTCCCATTATTCAACCTTAGGGCAGAAGCTGGGTTCAATTCATATGCTACTGATTGTTACTAAGGTAACATCGGTATTGAAGACAAGACGTCATGGACCCAGTGACGCACTGCACTAAACCTTCTAACCACTCAAGTTCTCTCAAAAGAGCTTGTTTCATTCTCACGAGGAACCCTGCATAATCTATCGACAGCTCATTACGAGCTATGTTGATATTGAAATAGGAGACACTGCTCTAGTCTCCGACGACCAAATAATGCACTTATCGAGTCTAGAGCCACGAGATGCATCAAAAGATCTCATAGGAACACTTGATACTTCTACACTGGTTGTTCAACATTAAGGACACCAGCTGTAATATTTTGAGTCCTATGCAGATCTTAGCAATCTGCCAAGAACAATTATGAGGGAATATACATATGTATTTCCCAGTGATTGAGTGGAAATTCCTGCCAGGGTTAACATCAAACAGCCCTGAAAGCAGGTCACTTCGGTAATTCCTTGTGGATTACGCTTAGTGTTTG
>LBNU01031484.1:0-35298 GCA_014162995.1 Artemisia annua | reverse complement strand
AAAAAATACGTATGCACTTTACTATTTGAAAAACATGCATGTTGTAAAAATTATTGCACAAACTAAAATTAAAAAATTAATTCGTAAAAACACATATGCACTAATAATTTTAACAACCAAGCATGCTGGCAAAAAAAAGGAATCTGAAAATTAAGGATTTTAAAAAAACGGAATTTTATTAAAAAAATAAAAATAAAATAAAAAAGTGTCATTTACTATTATGCCCTTATGAATTAATTAAAAATCTTTAATGCTTTAAAGAATCTCATTGGTCTAGAAGGGTTCTCGCAGTTCTTGCAGATAAGGTGGTTCTCGTAAGAAAGGGACCCTATATATATATATATATATATATATATATATATATATATATATATATATATATATATATATATATATATATATATATATATATATATATATATTTCTATTTTTTTTTTGGTTTTAAGATATGTACAAAGGATATATGAAGCAAATCCATTACTCCTCATTCTCTTCCGGAAGACGTTAGAGTGATTCTGGCGTAAGACTCTTCATACCAAGACGCGGGAGAATGAATTGAAACCGTTCTCTCGGAAGTGCCTTAGTAAAGATATCTGCCAGCTGAAACTCTGTCCTCACGAAGTAAAGTTCCACCACACCTCTCTCAACCTGTTCCCTGATGAAGTGATGTCGAATATCAATGTGCTTTGATCAGGAGTGCTGGACGTTGTTGCAGCAAAGAGCAATGGCACTTTTGTTATCACAGTACATAGGAATTTTGTTGTAAGAAAATCCATAGTCCGATAGTTGAGATCTCATCCACAGGATTTGAGCAGAACACGAAGACATGGCAATGTATTCAGCCTCCGTGGATGATATTGATGTACTCATTTGCCGCTTAGATGACCAGCTTACTAGCTTATCTCCTAAAAATTGAGCACTTCCTGATGTACTTCGATGAGTATCTTGACACCCCGCACGGTCTGCATCTGAATAGGCCGTGAGTGCCATAGCGATATCCTTAGTATACCAGAGACCCATGTGAATAGTTCCTTGGAGATACCTAAAGACCATCTTGACTGCTTCCAAGTGCTTTTTGGTAGGCTTAGACTGGTACCGAGCACACATACATACAACAAATAGAAGATCTGGCCTGCTACCAGTGAGATACATTAGGGATCCAATCATACTTCTGTACTTAGTTTGATCAACTGGAATCCCAGAGAGGTCATCATCCAATTTCGATATTTCAACCATGGGAGTATCAACAGGATCACTTGCATCAAATCCAAATTTCTTCAATATTTCATTAGCATATTTGGATTGATTTATGAAGATGCCTCCGGGACTTTGAGAGATTTGCAAGCCTAAGAAGAAAGACATTTGTCCCATCATTGACATTTGGAACATAGAACTCATCTCATTTGAAAAGCAATCACATTCCATAGGTTCAGAAGAGGCAAATATAATGTCATCTGCGTAGATCTGAACATGAAGTAGATGTTTGCCCGTTTTCCTAGTAAATAATGTAGGATCAACAATACCCTTGGAGAACTTGTTTGCCAAAAAAAACTTAGAAAAAGTGTCATACCACGCCCTAGGTGCCTGCTTTAGGCCATAAAGAGCCTTCTTCAAGCGATAGACGTGATTAGGACGTTCAGGGTCCACAAATCCTTCTGGCTGACGTACATGGAGCACCTCTTTCAAATCACCATCAAGAAAGCTGTCTTAACGTCCATTTGGTAGACAATCATATTCTGACTGGCAACATTAGCAAGAAAGATTCTTATGGCTTCAATTTGAGCAACTGGTGCGAATGATTCTTCAAAGTCTATGCCCTCTTCTTGACGATACCCTTAGCCACAAGTCGTGCCTTGTTTTTCAAAACGTCACCATGCTCATCAAGCTTCACTTTGAAGATCCACTTAAGAGCAATAATCATTGCACAATCTGGAGGAGGCACTAATTCCCATACTTCAAGTCGATCAAATTTATGAATTTATTCTTACATTGCAGTAAACCAGCAGTCTTTAAACAATGCATCTTTAATTCCTCACTTGTAGGAGGAAGCACCACAAGGCATCGGTGGCAAGTTGCTTTCGTGTAGATACCGGACGAGAAGGGTTTCCAATGATGTTGTCAATCGGATGATCATTTGTCCATTTTCTGAGGTGTTCATGTGGTTGAGGGTAGGGAACTGAAGTAGCTGTGTTAGGATCCTCTGATGAAGATGTCTCTGTAGAAGATTCAGGAGCAAATATGTTTTCAAACGGAACATCTTCGGGAGGAGTAAAAGGATTCACTTCAAAAACATTATCGACTGCAGTCCCTTGATGCACAGGAGTAGATTGAAGATTTGCCGATGTTTGAGAATGACTTGTAGTTGGTGCATCTTGATCAATGGAAACAGAAACAGATGGACCATTCGTGTTTTGTGGAACATGTGTAACAGCAGATGGTGGATTAACAGCTTGTGGTTCAGGTGTAGTCAGATGTTGTGGCTCAAAGTATTCATCAAACATAGGATCAAACAATTTCTTCAATTCCTCACTTGTAGGAGGTGCATAAGGAACAGCAGGAGTGGGATTCTGTACAAGGCCTGAACTGATTGGTCCAGGGGGCAAAAGATTAGGTGTGGGTCCAGAACTGGTGTGTCCAAGAACCGTTTGCTCAGTTAGCTCATCAAATGTGACGTGAATAGTTTCCATGATTTGTTGGGTTCTTTTGTTGTAGATTCGGTATCCTTTCTGATCAGGTGCATATCTAACAAAGACTTCAATATCTGCTTTAGCCTTAAGTTTACCCAGATCTTCACTATCATTTGTTGGATAGCATAGCGCCCCAAACACACGTAGAAAGGAGAGGCCAGGTTTTCTATTATGCACCAGCTCATATGGAGTTTTGTTGTGGAGAGGGTGTATCAAGGATCGGTTTTGAGTGTAGCAAGCAGTTGCAATTGCTTCCGCCCAAAAAGACATCGGAGCTTTCGAAAATATCAGCATGGTTTGAGCAGCTTCAACAAGGGTACGGTTTCGTCTTACAACAACTCCGTTCTGCTGAGGTGTGCGTGGAACACTCTTTTGGTGACTTATGCCAATATTTTCATAAAATTAAGTAAGCTGTTTATTAACAAACTCAGTTCCATTATCTGTGCGGATGATTCCGACGGTTTTGTTGAGTCTAACTTGCAATTGCTTGATGAGTTTTATGATAATCTCTGGAGTCTCATCCTTGGATCTGAAGAACTTCACCCATGTAAACCGAGAGTAATCGTCTACGATCACTAGANTAAAATTAAGTAAGCTGTTTATTAACAAACTCAGTTCCATTATCTGTGCGGATGATTCCGACGGTTTTGTTGAGTCTAACTTGCAATTGCTTGATGAGTTTTATGATAATCTCTGGAGTCTCATCCTTGGATCTGAAGAACTTCACCCATGTAAACCGAGAGTAATCGTCTACGATCACTAGAATGTATCTCTTCCCATTAATACTTTGTACACTCATTGGTCAGCACAAATCCATGTGAAGGGTGTGAAGAACTTCCATAAGGGTGTTGACCATTTTGGGTTTGTGTGTATGCTTCTTGCTTTTGCCTAGTTGACAAGCAGAGCAAAGGTGATTTTTTCAAACTTCAATCTGGGCATACCTCGAACAAGGTCCTTCCGTGTGAGTTTATTTTTGGTGCCGAAGTTCAAGTGGGTCAAGCGACGGTGCCAAAGCCACGATTTGTCTTTGAGGCCTTAGACAACAAGCAAATAGGAGAGGACCTCATCATGTCTTCGATAGAAATGGTGTATAGACTTGTGCCACGACTGCCTTTAAGAAGATCAATACCATCTAATTCTCTAACAAAGCATGTATGTTTTCTGAAGGAAACTTAGAGATCGGAATCACAAAATTGGCCAACAGAGAATAGATTGTGCCCAAGGCCTTCCACATAGTAAACCCTGGAGATCACGCTGTCACCAAACACATAGTCTCCAAAACCCATAATTGCCCCAAAATGGTCGTTCCCGAATCTAACTATCCCAATAAACTTATTCACGAAATTCTTGAGCCGTGAGCGATCTCCTGTTATATGTTCTGAGCAGTCTGAGTCCAAATACCAAAGGACAATTTGTACGACCTGCATTTGAAAACAGAAAATGGTGGATAACTGAAAAAGTTGGAACCCCACATGCAACTGGGGTCCGTTTGGTTAGCACCACAAATTCTGGAACAACAGAAGCCTTGGGAACCATTGTGGAACCTTTACTAGTTGATGCAATGGACCTAATCAAGGCACATTGTGTTTCTAGGGGAAAAGTTCTACCACTTGGTCTCCATTCCTTAATAGGCACTACTTTAGGGTTAGTTATCCTAGTTACAGGGCACTGTTTTCCTAAATTGAATTTTCTTCCAGTGGGCTTCCATTGATAACCAACATTAGTAAACATTTTTCCTGTTGCCTTCCAAACTTGCCTTTTTCGTTTAGGTATATTAACATTCTTAATGGGGGATTGGTTAGAGGACATCAAATAGGACACAACACATTCATCATGATTACTAGAAATTAAACAGTCATTACATGTCTTACAAATAGCATTAGAATTCGAATTAATTACAGTACTCTTGGTGCAAATACTAGAATCAATAATCAATAGTAGTCATATAAGTGGCTTTAGAAGACAGTTTTAGGATTCCTTAATGGATAGTAGTTGATTTTGAAAGAGAGGCTCCATTGTAAATCTAATTACCAATTAATAGTTTCGTATAGTAATGTTAAGTAGGCCCTATTATATGACTTAGGGGCTGTCTGGATGTGGTGTACAGATTTCAATAATTTATAACTTTCAGTATCATAATAGTAGTGCTATGCGTGGCTGTGGTAGATAGTTTTAGGATTCTTTAAAGGACACCACCGGACCACTTCAAACATGAACTTGAATCTTAGGAAATTTAAAGGTAATATTGGATATGTTCATGGTAATGTTATCATTTAAAATACTCCTGACAGCAACTTTATTCCTTACAAATTTGTAGGTAATATTTTGTATTCTCATGATAGTGTGATGATTAAGGTTTTCTTATTAAATGGTGTATATATTTATGCCAGCTTAATTGTGAAAACAATGAGCCTTATTTCTAATGAAGTCTTGATGATATCTCATGACCTAAGAAGAAGAAAGCATGCAATCTTAGTAAGCCCGTGAGCTTAGAAATATGTGAATTTAAAGTATGTGTACTTGGACTCCAAAGCTTAGAAAAGGTGATCACATGCTCTGTGCAAAGCTAAAACCAAATTTAAGACTGTTGGAATCATGAGTTCTTTTTGTTCAAATCTACTTTATTGTTCCTAGGATGGTCTTCTACTTTCTTCCTATGTGCACTTTCAGCTGGCGTAGTCCTATCTTTATTTGTATTGTGACTAGGCTTCGAACCGCTAGCTTTAGTGACATTTTTTACTCCTGTAGAATTGATGATAGGAACATTAGATTGTTTCACATATATTTGTTTTTCTGGTTTTGATGTGCTAGGTTCTGATGCTCTCTAAGGTAGGTCAAAGGTTAAATGCTTGTTTTTGGACATTACGGAAGATGCACTAAACCTATCTTGCTTGCTATCAGTCCTAGGACATTTACCAATGGCGTATTCTAAGAGTTCCTGAGATCGTTTAGTGAGGAAGCAGGCATCTATAAGTGCACTATCAACTGGTTTCGCTATTCTATCCTCTTCTACAATCTCACGAAGAATGCCAAGACTCTCCTTAAGATGTGTGAAATAATCATGATGAGCATCCCTATTGTTCCTAAGGGGAAGCGGAATAGTCGCAGCATCAAGTGCATACTTTTTACAGGCAAGAACCTTTGGGGTTACATTCTCACAAGTGGTGACTGGCATTTTTCCTTTCACCTAAGTCTTTAGATTCTCAATCTCATTAAGCAAAGAAGTTATTTTTTCATTGGTTTTCTCATGTGTGGTTTTAATTGAATCATATAACTCTTTGTAACGCTGTTTAACATTTGAATTTTCAGCTTGAAACCAACTCATTTTCATGTTGTAATCTATTAATGGTATCTTGATAGTGAAAATTCTGAGAATCTAAAGACAATGGTTTATGAATGTCAGTCCCTTCACCCTTATTAGATTTTAATTGGGCAATTTGGGCGCTCAACTTTCGAATCGTGTTAGTGTGAGCTTGAATTTTTTCATCACGTTTGGTTAATTCAAAATATGCATCAAATTTAGGAGCATCCAAAGAAGTCTTGGCATTTGAAATTTTAATTCTTTCTTCTAAATATTGATACTTTAATTGCTAATTAAGATTATCAACCTCTAATTTTGAAAAATGCCCAACCATGTTATCATGGTCATCGTTTTGAATTTTTTCATGCAATTTTAAATTCTCCCCCTCATGCTCAACAACACGATTCTGAGAAACATTTAATGCAATAGACATCTCATAAAATTGACAAGCAGTTAATGCAGAATCAGTAGCAGTATAGAATACATCCTGTGCCACACATTTAGCAATCAAATTCTCATTTGTGATGAGAATATTCTTTCTTTCAATTTCATAACATTTAAGATCAATTGCAATTTGTTTTCCCTCGTTTTCCACATTTTTAAACACTTCTTTCATCTCTTTCAATTCAGTTTCAAGGGTATTTTGCATGCCCTCAAAATGTCCTTTAAGAAGTTTAAAAAATGGTATAACCTCAGTTAAGTAACACTCTTTTGTTTTCTCAAATCCCCTTTCGCCTTCCGTAATTCCCGTTGGTGTAATCCTCTTCTTACATGTTTTATTAAAATCGGCAAACAATTGACAAAGAACGTAGATACTAATAAGAGTTTTACATTTTGTGGGAAGAGTTAAAGGCACCAAGTGCATTGGTGCATTGGGAGGGTACACCGTTGCAGCAGCTATTTTCCTAAAGGGAGGAGTTTTGGCTTGAAGTTCTTTTGCCCTTAATTTTTCAGAGTCTAATGACCAAAATATTTGTTTTGGTGTCAACTTAGTTTGATGAACAAAAATCGCTAATCAGTTCTCCACAGAGTAATCATGGGGTTTGATTATGACACGTTTTTTAATGCACTTGGGATCCTTCATTTTTTTAGTTAATCTCTCTCTATTTATTACTTCTATCTCATTACTCTCTTCAAAAGATGACACATCAGGAGGGGCATGACCAGGCATAAGCATAACATTTGCATCATATAAAGCAAGTTGGGCAACTCTAACGCTGCTAAGGAAGTCTGATTTAGGTTCACCTACATCTTTTTCACTATTTTCATCACACAACTTTTTATGCTTTTGAATCATTTGAGCAGTTTGAATGGTTTGGCCTTGTGTGTACAACTTGTTTTCAAGCTTATTTTTTTACGTCTTAAGTCTGGAAAAATCATTTAAGACTTTAGTTTCTTTTTCTTTGAAATCGTGTTTCAATGCAATTACACTTTCTTGAATCTCCTGTTTTTGTTTAACAGACTCATCAAGTTGTTTTTNAAGTTTAAAAAATGGTATAACCTCAGTTAAGTAACACTCTTTTGTTTTCTCAAATCCCCTTTCGCCTTCCGTAATTCCCGTTGGTGTAATCCTCTTCTTACATGTTTTATTAAAATCGGCAAACAATTGACAAAGAACGTAGATACTAATAAGAGTTTTACATTTTGTGGGAAGAGTTAAAGGCACCAAGTGCATTGGTGCATTGGGAGGGTACACCGTTGCAGCAGCTATTTTCCTAAAGGGAGGAGTTTTGGCTTGAAGTTCTTTTGCCCTTAATTTTTCAGAGTCTAATGACCAAAATATTTGTTTTGGTGTCAACTTAGTTTGATGAACAAAAATCGCTAATCAGTTCTCCACAGAGTAATCATGGGGTTTGATTATGACACGTTTTTTAATGCACTTGGGATCCTTCATTTTTTTAGTTAATCTCTCTCTATTTATTACTTCTATCTCATTACTCTCTTCAAAAGATGACACATCAGGAGGGGCATGACCAGGCATAAGCATAACATTTGCATCATATAAAGCAAGTTGGGCAACTCTAACGCTGCTAAGGAAGTCTGATTTAGGTTCACCTACATCTTTTTCACTATTTTCATCACACAACTTTTTATGCTTTTGAATCATTTGAGCAGTTTGAATGGTTTGGCCTTGTGTGTACAACTTGTTTTCAAGCTTATTTTTTTACGTCTTAAGTCTGGAAAAATCATTTAAGACTTTAGTTTCTTTTTCTTTGAAATCGTGTTTCAATGCAATTACACTTTCTTGAATCTCCTGTTTTTGTTTAACAGACTCATCAAGTTGTTTTTGTAAAGAATATAACTCCTTTTTTTAATGTTTCTTCCCTTAAGTTACGTTCTATTATGAATGTATGCATTTGCCAATCCATTTTCTATTCACGTTCGGTTAGCTCAAATTTTGCCCGTTGTTCATATATGGTCACCTGATCTTTAAGTATCTTAAGTCTAGTGGTCAAAAAATCATCAGGCATAAACACGGTGTTTTCATGTAACTCACAGGCATCATCTACAACAGAAGATGCACTACTTGGTAAAACAGAAGCTTCGTTGTGTTTCACATATTGTTCATATGGGATAACATTACTATTTCCTATATCAACAGTGTCTAATTCCACATCGTTCGTTTGTTGTACTTTGTTAGGAATCTTTTGTTCATGCACCACATTATCATCATTTATAACAGAAGATGCTCCACTAGGTACAACAGATTCTTTGTTGTGTTTGACATGTTGTTCAATTGGGATAACATCGTTGTTTTCCAATTCAACATCATTTGACTCAACAACATTCAGCTGTTGTACTTTGTCGGGAATCTTCGGTTCATCAACCCTTTTACACATATCATACAACTTAAGTACCTCAGATATGACAAATGAGTTGGAAGGACCAGATTGTTGTGGTGATGAGACTACAGAGGACAAATTAGCTATAAAGATGGTTTGAGAAGTGGGTTCATCATCAACGTCTGAGTCGAAGGCATCACAGTCATCAGCTTAGAAGATGTTAGGATCATTAAGTGCCAAGTCCTGAACTCATTGATCATCCACATCAGCATCAAACGTGTTCCCCTCATCTCCAGCAAGGAACAATAACTCCTACTCATCCAACGCTGCTCTATTTTCTTGTGCTTGCATTAGCAACATCTTATCCTTGAAGTAGTCGGAGTTCTGTAGACGCTTTGGTTGAGTGCAAGTTCTTGCTATGTGTCCCAAACCCCCACAGTTGTAACACTTGGGTTGTCTTCCTTGCCCCTGATTTGCACTCTGTTATACACATTACCCCGAGCACCATTCCTTTGATTCACATTTTGTCTTCCTTGAACATTCTGAACCATGACTCGTCCATCTTCCACAATTGATTGATTGCGTGGATTAGATGAAGTTGTAAGTTGGTTGTTGGTTTTAGGGAGTGTTGCTCTGAATTGTTGGACAAGCAAAGAAACTAGGTTGGAGAGATTATCAATCATCTTATCAGTATGAGAGTACCCTGAGTCCAGCTGGGTGTTTATGGCAGAAGGTGAGTGCAAAGATGATTGGATAAAGGATGACTGATTCTGTGATGATGGAGGGTGATGATAAGCTTGATCAAGTGAGGATTGATTGAACGGCTGAACATTTGAGATGAATGCAAGTGGAACATTTGTTGTTGTTGGATTGAGTTTTTCCCTTAATTGAAGATCATAAACAACATGCTTTTCATGTTGTTGTAGGTAAGCATACAGTTGTTCATAATTAGTATTTCTCAATCCTTTGTTGAGCTTCACAGCTGTGACAAATCGATCCCACTCGGGTGACATGTTGTTCACGAACTTAGAATTGATTTGGATGTTTGGCATTGTCATTCTGATGATCCTCATGTCATTTACAAGCTTGTGAAATATGACATAGTAGTCGGTGATATTCTCACCAGGGTTCATCTTGAAGTGCTCGAATTCATCATACAACTGAGATTCACGATCTTCCTTGGTTAGTTCTGAGCTAGCTAGAAGCATTTTGACACTGTCCCAAATAGCTTTGGCTTTAGTGTTGAAGTTTATCAGCTTGTAAACATCTTTGGGTAATCCTTGAATCACAATGTTGGAAGCTCGAATGTGTGCATCATAACGCTTTTTCTCTTCCTCATTAAGATCGTTGTAAGTACGTGGTCTGTTGATTCCAAAGGTGACAGCTCTATCCTCACCGATTGTGATAACATCTCTCGTGGTACCCATTTGAAATGGTCCTTCATCAATTGATCGAAGAATGTTGACACCATTCTCTTTCCCCGGGCAGTAGAGTCGAATTCGTTGTGCCCATGATTCATAATCCGTCCTATCAAGCATAGGAAGGCGGAGCTTGATTATCATCAGAAGAAGTGCTTGCCATGATGTAATCTTACACGGGATTTTACAACTCTTGTGATTTTACCGAGAAATCGAATCTTTCGCGAGATTTTCTAAAATCAACAAAAGAAACTGTAAGATGCTATTTGCTTGAGAGTGATGTGATAAGGATTGCAAGTCACAGTGAAAAATTACGAGCAAATCTTAGTAAGGAAACTTGATTAAATCGCAGTTAATAATCTGAGTCAAGTCGTAACAAGTCAAATCACAACTAGTCAAATAGCAATAAGTCAAATCGCAAGAATCAAATCGCAATAGAACTCAGATCGCAAGTTTTGTCAACTCGTAATAAAAGCTCAACTCGCAGAAAGATCAACTCACAAGACACTATCAACTCGTAGGACTTATCAAATTGCAGGATCCCTCAACTCGCAACAAACAGTCAAATTGCAACCCTTGAACAAGTCACAATAAGTATCAACTCACAGAGGAAACACAAATCGCAGCAGAGGTCAATTCGTAGAACTTGATCAAATCGCACGACAATCAAATCGCATCAGAGACTCAATTCCCAACAAAGTTCAAATCGCAACAGGTGCTCAAATCGCAACAGTTGTCAACTCGCAATCCACTACAGAAAAAAAATGTCACTGTCTTTGTGATTTGTCTTCTTGCCTATTTTGAGTATAGTGCCAAATCGCAGC
Organism: Artemisia annua; assembly: GCA_014162995.1. Lineage (NCBI taxonomy): Eukaryota > Viridiplantae > Streptophyta > Magnoliopsida > Asterales > Asteraceae > Artemisia > Artemisia annua. The sequence goes on along the minus strand of LBNU01031484.1, from coordinate 24,285 downwards.
AAAGTAATCACCGAAATCGCAACACACAACTTCCAAATTGCAGCAATGAAATGTACACCGAGACTCAAATCGCAGTGGAGAATAAAGCTTAAACTCTCACTCGAATTGGCTCAAACTCATCACAAAACATATGAAACTAGTTAACCAAACAGAAAACTAATCTCATATAACACCACTAATCATGAACGTACAACAATCTTTCAATTCTAACCATAAACAAGATCTAACAAATGTATTTTCTTAAGAAACCAATTCGAACCATAAAAACACAAAACCAAGCCTCAAAATCCAAGTACATACAATCCCAAGAATGAAACCATGGCTCTTGATACCAATTGTAACTAGCTCATAATCATAACTTGTATGGTGAATTATGTTTTGGTCGAATTTAAGAGAGAAGAGAAGTTAGGGAGATGGAACCTTGATAGAAAATTAGTGAATATTAGATTGAAAGTATGAGAAGGTCCAACCCTCTCCTTAGGTGGAGAGGGGTATTCATAGTTACAAATAGAACGCCCTATACGGGCCGTGGAGTGAGCTAACAGTGGGTAAAGACCCGACCCAACTCCACAAATACTAAGTCTACTAACTACGTATTACCTAAATATTAATAAGACTATGAGCTACATAATTCTAATCTATACTCGGGGTGACCGAGTCTTTAACATGAATATTTGTATTCCTAACATGTTGTGTCGCATGTTACATAATTCTTACACAAGTTATCCCTAAGTTATAACAAAATATAAATAGAAGTCCCTAACAAATTATTTACACTTTTCTTGTTCCAACAATCTCCCCCTAAGGGTAGATCATTCGGGTCTTCTATTTATTGGCTTTCTTTCTGGCCAGCTTTTCTCCATGATGCTCGAAGTGTCAGCCTTTCTCTAATCACACTTAAAACCCTCATCAACATACGATGATCTCTTGCAGACATCTCTTTCTGCAGTCGTTCCACTTTCCTCTTAATTCGCTCAAGTTTCTTCAAAATCCATATCAATGTGCTGGAAGAAAACTTAGCCACTTCAACAACTCTAAACAATCTTTTCTGCTTTTTAGCGTTAACGTATACAAGACATAATGCAAGGCCGGTTCTTGTAAAGCAAGTCCAGCTCTTGATTTTCTGAATACTGACGCAAGCTTACATTGGAGGAGTCAAGTTGACGTTCCTTTGATAGCTTTCGATCCCCATTTGGAAGTCTTCAATGTGAGCTACTACAACATTGGCCTTCATGAATATCAGAACTGATTCAATCACATCTTGGTCAATGGCTTTCTTGTTGAAGCAGTCTCTTCTTCTTTTAAGAATATCTTCAAGGTCATGAGGATGAAGATTTATGTAATCTGCTTCTGTGAAGTGGTAATGTTGATTATCGGTACGAACGACGTGATATTCAACATAGCCATGAGAATGTTGATATTCTAAGTTGACTTCAACGTATCTGAGGATTATATGCTTCGAGTAGACTTCATCACGAGGCTTGCATTTGAGATGCCTTAGTCGATAGAAACCCCCCGATTTTTCATTTACGTTGATTATCCCCAGATATGCATCGATGTTGTACATCTCACGACTTTCCTCATCTTCAGAGAATATATCCAAAAATCTTTCTTCTTCAAGAAATGGTTCGGGAATCTCCTCATAAGTTGCGACTTCTTTTGTTGATGGTTGGTATTCTTTAGGACCTTTGAGAATGTATTTGAGATCGTCGTTGAAGTAGGGAACTAAGGGTGCGGAATCAGGTCTTGGAACTCAGGGAATTAGTTTCCATAAAGGAGATTGTTCTCTTCTGGTCATCTCCGTAGCATTTCCTTCAAGTGTTGAAGAAGTAGAACCACCGAGAGCTTTACAGACCTCTTGATCGACAAGTCTTGTATTAAAGTCTCTGTCACTTTTGAACTTGTAAATAACCGAATCAAAGACGCTCTGTACTCTTCTTTCCAATGGATCATCTTCCCCGATATTCACTCCAAACCTTTCATGCAGATTCAAGAACATGCCGTCAAGCCTTTCAGTTGTAGGATCTTTAATTTGTTCTTCTGTTTGTATTGGATCCTTCAACACATCTTAAAATACATCATCATCTGACACATCAAAACCCCTGAGCTCTGGAGGTATTTCACCTTCCCGATAAGGCATGTCATTCCAGTAATCATCTTTACCCTCTACACCTTCTTTCGGATTATCACCTTCAACATTTTCATTCAAGTTCACTTCTACATGTTCATCAGTTTGTTGTTGTGAACTAGATTTGCGTTGTTGTTGTTGTTGAGGTGAGACTTGTCTTGTTGTTGAAAAGGTTGTAGTTGATGTTATTCTCAGTCTCTTAGCGCCTTTCTCCCCCTCAGGATCTTCCTCATCAGGATCATCCTGACTGCGCTTATGAGACTGTGGACGATACTGACTTTCTAACTCACCGACCCTTGATGACAACTTCTTGATCAGCTTGATTTCCTCGGAATTTTGTTTCTTCATTGTCTTCTCGAGGTTTTGAACTTGATTGTCAGGTTGTTGTGTTGTCGGTGGTTCAGCTTCTGGATCCAGTAACACATTGTATATGTTGGGGTGGGCTTCAGGTAGTGAACCATCACGTAAAAACCTATCTAGAATGAGTTCTGTAAGGCAATCGGATGCGTGGTTTTGCAACCTTACAACAGGTTTTACCTCTCGAGGGATCTCAAGAGGCTTACAACCCCACCAGGCAGTGTACCTGACCGATGTAGTATAGTGTAGTGGTAAGTACGGGGGATTGATCGTTCTCCATAGGGAATAGTGTTCGTTAGGTATAAAGAGCTACTCTAATTAGGTCTAGGGGTGAGGGATGATTATATTTTTTGTATTTTTTTATATTTTATGAAAGCAGGTAAAATCTCGGGTTTGAAGGAGTGGGCGGAATTAGTTGCTAGCCAACTAACCCAAAAACTACTATTGCAAATAAAATAAAATAACAAGAAAATAAAAGGTTGTGGAACTTATACGGAGACAAGTGTGTTTACTTAGATTTCCTTACTCCCTAACTATCTTTTACCGGTTGGTTAGTGTGTATTAATTGCGTGGATGACGGGTGTATTCCTTAATACCATTCGTGGGGAGGCGTACGTACTTCCCTAACTCTATAAGCTCCTACTTCACTCCTATGTCGAGCTGGCTAAGAAGCTCCTAACATGGGATCATTAGAATTCACTCGTGCATTAAATACAACCATAATAACCTAGTACGCATTGGTTCATGTTTCTTAAGACGTTCAAGCAAGTTACCGTATAGGAGGTTAGCTAGTTTTCTTAAGCCTAACATCGATAAACAATCATCCAATACAATTAATAACACACCAACAACCAATAATCAATAGTTAGTTTTCATTAAATCTAAGCAAACATAAGATAAATCTAGCCTAGCATGTTAATTGAAAGAGAAGCATAAGATATAATTAACCAACACATAGACATATTGATTAATTTGAAGGGAGACTTATCTTTAATTGAACATGGAAGAATCAAGGGTGAAAAACCCTTGAAAAAGCTGATAAAATCGTCTAGGGTTTGTTCCCAAAAAGTTGCACACTAATCAATGATCAAATTAATGATCAAATATGATAAAGTAATGATACAAGCCTTGTAATCTACTGGAAAAACACCTACCCAAACCCTAAAATCGGACATAGGGTTGGGGGCCTCCAAAAAGTGAAGTTATGAGGTTATATTTATAGGCAATTATCTGTCCGGCCCACTCTGACGGCGTCAGCCCGTACATTAGATGGCCATCAGGTGTTATTCCTGACGCCGTCACGTTATAATACTTCTGGGCTATCTCTCTTTAAGTTAACACTAGATCGCCTACTCCCAAATACACCTGACGCCGTCACGTTATAATACTTCTGGGCCATCTCTCTTTAAATTATAACTAGATGGCCTACTCCCAAATACACCTGACCCCTTCAGGTACGTGGTCAGGTGTTAATCCTTGATTTCTTCTCTTGAGCGTCGGGTACAATATAAATCCACCTTTTTTGTCGAAGAGTGACGGCGTCACCTTGTGACTTTTGATGCCGTGAGGTACTGTTCCAGCTTGATTTCTTGACTTTGTCGTTTTCTTCACTTTTATGCTCCAAAAACGTCCCAAATGCTTCCTTTTCCAGAATTCCTCTCCAAAGTACCTAAAATGACAAAAGGAACGATTTAAGGCAATATTGAACAAATAATTACGGATTAGGGCTTAAATGACCCCCTAAAATGGGTACACTTTTCACCTCATCAAACACCCTTACACTTGAGATTTGCTTGTCCTCAAGCAAATAGGCTTTTATTCCAATCAAAATATGAGTTAGGGGTCATTTAACACTAATATAAAAGTAATTACAACAAATAGTTACTCGACCCTAATCATAATAAGCACGGAAATCATACACTAGCACCTCACAAATAGTGTTTGGATACTCTCATCTCTCGGGTGTGATAAACCTATACAACTACATTTGAAATGGAATAAAATCACTCACTACCTGCCATAGCAAATAGATTACCATAGGCTTGGGAGAGGATCAATTACTCCTCTACTAGGCGTAAGCACCTAAGATAAACTATCAAAGAGGGCTTTCCAAAGGGTTGTAATGTAAGGTGTAGGGATATGATAAACACGGTTTGGTTGGAATAAAGGGTATTTTACTGGTGGCAAGTTAATTATCATGATCAAATACATGTACTATACAATGTTGCTAAGCCAAGACTCGACTCAACTTAAGCTAAAAACGAAATAACAAAAACATAAACAAACATAAAAAGAAACGGGATGGTAGTCCGTATGTTTTTTCTACTTCTCTTTTTCTCATTTTTTTTTTTATTTTTCTTGATTTTTTTTCGAATTATTATTATTATTTTTTTTTATTATTATTTTTTTTGCATACACTCTTGCCCTACCATCCAAAATAATACATCATAGGGGCCTCGGTTCTCCCCTTACACTTGAACTTTTACATACTTTACAAATAACTAATCTAATGACTCGAATTAAGATAATCGAAACACTTGGAGTACTTTTTAAAATATTTAGCACATATGGGGGTAATAATGTTGTTCTTCCCCATTACTCCATTACACTAGTACTTTACCCATGAGTCCCAATCGTCCCAAAACAATATGTACAAGGATATGACTCGACTTAGCAACCATGTAATCAATTAGATAATTAACTAAGGGTTTAACAAAAGTTTTCACAATAATGCACCAAAGGTGGGTGCATACAAGGTAGGCTAAGGCGATTTGGGTGTACATTTAAGTGGGGTGTAACAAATTCTCACTTTAAGTAAGATGCTCAAAGGTCGAAACGAAAAGATAGGCTCGGAGGGGTGTACTAGGGGTATCGTGTACCAAAAATGGGTACAACGCAAAGGGTGTGGGAGAATTACTTGACCAATGAAGTCAATGTAATTATAACAAATATACGGGTGTAAAACAATGGGTTAATCCTAATGCCTCTTATCATGTAGTAAATCTTAACTACACGAATGTAGTCTCACTTGTGGATTTGAGATGGTCCTAACGCAAGTTCTAGAATCTAAATACTACCGGTACTCACATCATAGCACCAAAGATGGATGCTTTTCCTACCAATTCTAGGGGCGAACCTCACATATTTGGGGTGGAAAATTTTTTAGTGGTACGGTTTTGTGCTAGTCATACAATTTCCTATCCATGAGACGCTCATTAAGATCAAGGTTTCACTTCTAAATGTTGTAAAAAATTTTAAATTGGCGCTAAAATTGCCCTAACAAATATTTCTCTTGGTTTTATTACAAATTTACTATCAAACAAAGCAAAACATCAAGCGTAAGTATATTCTCAACGGTGCTTTCATTTACCCCCCTTACACTTAAACCGAACATTGTCCCCAATGTTCAAATAAAAGACGTAAAAGTAAATAAGATGAAAGAATGAAATCAAATACTCCCCTGAATCGTTTGTTGTGGATAGTGATGTAACATGGTTAGATCTTCTTCCAAGATAGACGAACGTTCAAAGCTTCCCTTCCGAAATAATAAACGTCTTCTTGTCCAAAATAACCTGTTAACCTGAAAAAGATAAAGGCCAACCTCGCGTAAAATCGGCGGTAAAATCTACATAATAAGATATAATGCTTGTGGAATGAATATTTTGCAGAATTCCTGGAGATTATAAGTTAAAGAATTGACAAAACTTTTTAGGTTTCCGGAAAAATACAAAACTTTCAAAAATTGCAGAAAATTATAACCTGACGCCGTCAGGTGTTAACCCTGACGCCGTCAGAAAGTTCTGACAGAATTCTCATGTTAAGCTTCCGGGAAAAATTCTGGAAAAACTAGATCTTACTTCCTGGAATTCCTGCAAAAATTCATTATGACTCGATACAAGCATTTGACTCAAACAAGTACTAATATGTATGCTAATTTCATTGTTATGATTCATGTTCATTCGTTCTATATAAACCGATTTAGATTTCCCTTACACTTAGCTTTTGCAAAATACCTTTATATGTAGTTAAGACGAAGTTAAAAACAAAATAAAGCATTTTCACAATTTAATTTGAAACATGAACCAATAACAATAAAAATAAAACACATATGGAAATAAAAACAAACAAACAAACAAACAAAACAAATAAAGCAAATAAAGCTTGGGTTGCCTCCTAATAAGCGCTTGTTTTTGTTCGAGTCACGGGCCTGACTCTACCCTTATTTAACAGAAATAGGGGAGGTTTTCCCTACACTTAGAATTAAGTGCGGGTGGAAGTAGCGATACACACCCTTAGGGTGGAAATATGCCACGTGAGGTGAAGTGGGTGAGTGAATGGCTTCCTTCATACTAAAACTACCTAGATAATATTGGTTGATGGGTGGGTCGGTTCCTCTTTTGTCTCCTAGATGTAAATCTAAGGATGAAAAGTTGTGTAAAGGTTGAGGTTCCGATTTATCAACACTAGGAAATTCCCTAGAACTAAGAGTAAGGTTATCATTACAAGTGTTCAAACCTATATCCTCTAGTTGTGTTTGGTTCAAAGGTTCTACCTACATCGGGATTCCTAAATTCTCTTCTACTTCTTCCGGGTAAGTCACGGGCGATGTGTGTGCCTCAAATAATGGTAGGACATGTGGGGTACTTTGTGGGCTTGGATTATTTACCTCGTCACTCCTCGTGTCAAGATCACCTATATTCTCATCATGTGCTTTAGTAGAACCTAACCCTAACATTTTCCCAAGTATCTCAAGTGCTTCTCTAGGCATCTCAACTTCTGTATCCGAATCATAAGGATTATGACTGCTATATTCAAATTGCCCAAAAGATTCATCACCTGTTTCTTGAGATTCATCGTCATCGATCATAAAACCTAGGTCTTTTTAATCAATGTGATCATGTTCGGCTAAATCCTCCATCACATCAAGGTCACCTATGTGTTCATCTTGTATTATGGTAGGGCCTAACCATGACATGCAGCTAGGTGGCTCAACTCTACCCTCATCCCCAAACAAACTTGTTCCATGATCCTTGAAATTTGTGGTCAATTGACTTGTATTAATGTTTGTTGGGTTGTCTACTATATAATAATATTGGGCACAATTCTCAATAGCTTCCCATGCTTCTTCAGCACTTAATTTCCTAAGATCCCTGCTGGCAAAATAGTAAATGTCCCTTTGGGCATGTCGGTCGACACGATCGTAAAAGATTTGAGTTAGGGACCATAAGTCGAAGTTATGATGAGGGACTTTTTGGAGTAAATATTTAAAACGAGTCTATGCATCATAGAGAGGTTCATCTTTATGTTGTTTAAACATCAAGATGTCATATGGAGTGGGTGAATTACGTGGTTGGTAGTATGGTGGATTCGCGTTCTCCATAATGGTGAACGGAAGAGTTAATGGAAATTACGAACAAACACACAAAGAAAAAGATAGACTAAAGAAAACCTAGAAAAATAAATAACAATCTCACTAGAAAGGAATCTAGCAAGTAGACCTAATAAAATAAAAATTTCAACCTAAACAATAACTATTCCCCGGCAGCGGCGCCAAAAACTTGATGCGTGGTTTTGCAACCTTACAACAGGTTTTACCTCTCGAGGGATCTCAAGAGGCTTACAACCCCACCAGGCAGTGTACCTGACCGATGTAGTATAGTGTAGTGGTAAGTACGGGGGATTGATCGTTCTCCACAGGGAATAGTGTTCGTTAGGTATGAAAAGCTACTCTAATTAGGTCTAGGGGTGAGGGAAGATTATTTTTTTGTATTTTTTTATATTTTATGAAAGCAGGTAAAATCTCGGGTTTGAAGGAGTGGGCGGAATTAGTTGCTAGCCAACTAACCCAAAAACTACTATTGCAAATAAAATAAAATAACAAGAAAATAAAAGGTTGTGGAACTTATATGGTGACAAGTGTGTTTACTTAGATTTCCTTACTCCCTAACTATCTTTTACCGGTTGGTTAGTGTGTATTAATTGCGTGGATGACGGGTGTATTCCTTAATACCATTCGTGGGGTGGCGTACGTACTTCCCCAACTCTATAAGCTCCTACTTCACTCCTATGTCGAGCCGGCTAAGAAGCTCCTAACATGGGATCATTAGAATTCGCTCATGCATTAAATACAACCATAATAACCTAGTACGCATTGGTTCATGTTTCTTAAGACGTTCAAGCAAGTTACCGTATAGGAGGTTAGCCAGTTTTCTTAAGCCTAACATCGATAAACAATCATCCAATACAATTAATAACACACCAACAACCAATAATCAATAGTTAGGTTTCATTAGATCTAAGCAAACACAAGATAAATCTAGCCTAGCATGTTAATTGAAAGACAAGCATAAGATATAATTAACCAACACATAGACATATTGATTAATTTGAAGGGAGACTTATCTTTAATTGAACATGGAAGAATCAAGGGTGAAAAACCCTTGAAAAAGCTGATAAAATCGTCTAGGGTTTGTTCCCAAAAAGTTGCACACTAATCAATGATCAAATTAATGATCAAATATGATAAAGTAATGATACAAGCCTTCTTATCTACTGGAAAAACACCTACCCAAACCCTAAAATCGGACCTAGGGTTGGGGGCCTCAAAAAAGTGAAGTTATGAGGTTATATTTATAGGCAATTATCTGTCCGGCCTACTCTGACGGCGTCAGCCCATACACTAGATGGCCATCAGGTGTTATTCATGACACCGTCACGTTATAATACTTCTGGGCCGTCTCTCTTTAAGTTAACACTAGATCGCCTACTCCCAAATACAACTGACGCCGTCACGTTATAATACTTCTGGGCCATCTCTCTTTAAATTATAACCAGATGGCCTACTCCCAAATACACCTGACCCCTTCAGGTACGTGGTCAGGTGTTAATCCTTGATTTCTTCTCTTGAGCGTCGGGTACAATATAAATCCACCTCTTTCGTCGAAGAGTGACGGGGTCACCTTGTGACTTTTGACGCCGTGAGGTACTGTTCCAACTTGATTTCTTGACTTTGTCGTTTTCTTCACTTTTATGCTCCAAAAACGTCAAAAATGCTTCCTTTTCCAGAATTCCTCTGCAAAGTACCTAAAATGACAAAAGAAACGATTTAAGACAATATTTGATCAAATAATTACGGATTAGGGCTTAAATGACCCCCTAAAATGGGTACACTTTTCACCTCATCACAATCCACAGATAGTGTTTTTGTTGATGTTGATGATGGTCCAGCTTGTGATTCAGTTTGTCTTTGAGCTGCAAATCTTGTTTCCATGTCAGCTCTAAGTTTCCCTATTATGTCATTGAATTGTGTTGTTGTTACAAGCGGTACTAGATCAGCTCGAATTCTTGTGAATAGGGTTGATGTTGACATAGTTGGAATATGTCGAGGATGAGATGTTGTTGTTGATGATGGTTTTTGTGAAATGTGAGTTGGTAGTGGGATTGTTGTTATGTGAATTGCTACTGTTGCTATTGCAGTTGTTGTTGTTGTTGTTGGTTCATCGATAGCGGGAGGGTTGAGCTGGTGTTGTTCAGGGGACCTAGACCTACTGGTGTCAATCTTTTTCTTTGTCCTAAGCTCCGGTCTATAGGTGTCATCTCCATCCCCCTTATCATCACCGTCATCGTCATCATCACTAATCCTAATCTCCTCCCTATCCTTATTCTCCTTAGAAGGTTCACGTTTCTCCTTTTCCTTCCCCACATCATCTTCGCCTTCGTGTTTTTCCTTGGTTCATCATTATCATCATCACTATCTTCATTCAATTGACTAAGTAATAGACCCGATTTTGTCTTCTTCTTAGCCTGTGATTTCCTCCTTGACCTAGATGTTCCTACTTTGGCGCTAGACTCTACTTTGACCCTATGTGCTCCCTGGGTAGGTCCGCTTGGTTTTGAGCTTTCCATAGAGCACTTACTACCTCTATATACTCCTTGTATGCATCCGATTCTTTGTCGACAAGGTCCAACAATCCTTGTGGTATCGGCATTGGTGCATTTGTGGTAACAATAGAATCACTACTCGTGCTGTGCTTATACGACACCTTTGCTGTTGGATCGTCTTGTTTTCTTGAAATGTTTGGATGTTGCCTCATGAACCGAGCAATCATCACTTTGAATTATCAGACAAAGGGAATGCATACATTCTTCTTCTTCTCAGTTCTGCGGACATGATCAACCACATCTGTCCACAACAACTTAGCATAGTCAAAGTGACGCTGCTTTACTATACCGTACATGATTTGGTATAGTGTTGTTTGTGGAAAACTAGAAGGGGGGGTTGAATAGTTTTACGTCTTTTTAATTTGTAAAAAGTTTGCTTAAAAACACTTCGATTCTATTTAATGTGAAATCAACACATGCACTATATGAACAATATATATCTAATTAACTAAGCAAATATATAGTAAATATAATTGTAATGAAAAGATAGAGTTAGAAAGATCAAACCACAACACAAGGATTTATAGTGGTTCGGCTACGAAACTCCTCTTTGCCCTACTCCACTCCTCGAGTCACCTACTCGAGAGTTTTCTTCACTATGTCAACAAACTCCCTTTTGGCGGAGAAACCTTACACACCTTTGCTTACACCGTTTAGCGACACCAAGCAAAATGTCGAGTTCTAATGGTAGCTAGAACCAATCTCACAACTTCACAACAAATCACAACTTCTACAAAACACTACTACTTCACAACTTCACTACTATCTCTTCACAACACAACTTCTACCCTCCTAGATCTACTTATCACAAGAACTACACAACTTTACAAATGATTTACACAATCTACAAAACCAATCTACAATACTTCTTGAGTGTAAATTGAAGGAGTATTCTTCTCTTGCACTTTGGATGAGAAAGGATTGAATCACTTGAAACAAAGACTCATAATCTTATGATCAAAGGATTTAGAATGATGTTTAGAAACGATTTGGACTGAAAAAATTCATGCAAAAGGTAAGGAAAAAATGCAGGATTGAACCAGTATTTATAGGCAAAGAAATCTGACAACAGGAGCGTGCCGGCCCCCTTAAATGGTGGCCGGCCCCCTTAAAATTAAGGGGGCCGCCCTCCTGTAACGGCCAAATTTCTTTGTCTTTTCTGGGGAAAGTTTATTTGGTGAAAAACTAACTGATTTTGGTTAAAAAATTGAATTCATATATTTGTTATGAATTACACATTTTCTTTAATTACCAAAAGTGTTTTTCAAAAATATATAATATGTTTATATGATTTAATAAACTTTGTAATGTTAAAATAAAAATTCCTTTGATCATAAAATATATTAGACATTTGTTTATTCATACCTTAAGTGATATTGTTGGATAATATGATATTTTGTAACTAAATACTTGTTTACGTAGTAATTTTACGTTTAACGTTTTTACATTTTGTGATCGTCAAAACATAGAGATATCGAAAAATATAAATAACATTTTTATGCATTATTTAAATCAACAATCTCCCCCTTTTTAATGATTACAAAATCTAAACTCATTAAAACAAAAATTAAGATATATACAAGTATTTAGTGAGTTTATATCATTTCTCCCTCTTTTTGTTAGCATCAAAAAGGTTATCCCGACGAGCGTTTAGCTCCCCCTTGACGTATACTTCTCCTCGTTTTGAGGTCATAAGAGAAATCGAGATATGGAATGCTTGCAAGAAAAATATTGAGAGCACAAGCAATATANATATATTTATATGTGCATGAAGCAAATAGATATGCATAACAAGCAATTAGAACAAGACATAATCATTTCCACTAAAAGTAAACAAGGTTACAAGCAAAATGCATTTATGATGCATAAAGGATACAACTACAAGTTCATTCAACAAATGCCTTAAGGGCATACATACATAATTAAATAAGCACACAAGCAACCAAAGCTCCAATATTCATGTTGTCCTAGAGTTTGCCAACAAAATGGTTTGAACACTTTTATTCTCTAAACATGAAACATGTTTAATTTGGTGGAAGTGATGGGGAAGGTGGAGATGATGGTGGTGGTGGAGGTGTGTTTGTTGTTGGTGGTGGTAGAGGTGTGGTTGAGGTAGTTGGAATGATTTATTTGATCAAACTTTCAATATATGAAAACATATATTGTAACTCATCTCTTAGGCCAAAGATAATGGTGCGGTTATGGATTCAACAAAGGCATGTATCACCATGGGCTTCAAATAAGCTCCATGGGATGGGATTGAAGTTTGGTGGGTTAATTTGTGATGATGAAAAGTGTGCATCAAGAGGTGTTATGGGTGACAATTAAAGTGTGATGTCTAGAGATGTATTTTCAATGGTAGGTGGTGGTGGTGGAACTCTTGGTGGAGGTGACAAATGGGTGTTAATGTAGTCATTGATTGATGAGAATGAAGGTTATGGAAGAGGTAGAGGTTCCATGAGTTGATGGTTTTTTGGAGGGTGCATTAGGAGCACTAGGGGATGAGCATTGAGGTGGTGGTGATGGAGTGGTGTTATCTTCATTAGTAAGGTCAATGAAGAGTTGTTTTGGTGGTATGNATGAGTTGATGGTGTTTTGGAGGGTGCATTAGGAGCACTAGGGGATGAGCATTGAGGTGGTGGTGATGGAGTAGTGTTGTCTTCATTAGTAAGGTCAATGAAGAGTTGTTTTGGTGGTATGATGACAAGTTTTTGTTTCTTGGCTTTGTTGGAGATGGTGGTTCTTGGTGATGACATGGTGAATTGGTTAAGTTTGATGAAGATGAAGGATGATGAAGTGTAAGTTATATAGGATGAAAACATGTTTAGATATGGAATTAATTTGAAAATTCATGGTTAGATTCCAAATTCAGTTTGGTTTCTAAGGGAATTGGTAGCTGGGACTAGCAAAAGGAGTCACAAGATGCAAAAGAAAATAGTGCAGCTTACTGTTGGAGTGGCCGGCCCCCTTAAATACTGGCCGGCCCCTTTAAATTTAAGGGGGCCTCCCCTTTAGATTTAAGGGGGCCGCCTATTTGACGACATTTTTTCAAAAATTTTCTGGAAAATGTTCATTTTTGTTTTGTGTTTGCAGCAAGCTCTATTTGAACATTTCATATTGGTTTTGGTCTATTAGAAAGCATACATGTATGTATATATATAATTATAGACTAAACATGCAAACATATATATAGTTCAAGAAAAAAAATTCATGCAAGTAGTAGCATGTATTAGGAATAAATAAGCATAGTTAACATCCTAAACAACCATAATCCAAATCATGTCATAAGTATTTCCGAATACAAGTCGGAAACATAGCACACAAATGTCAAATATTCATATCCAAATAACACATAATAATAATTGTTTAAAACATGCATGATCATCCAAATTTCTTCATCGACATCACTACTTCTTCTTCCCGAACACCTTTCCGAGCTTCTTGGCAATAGACTTGAAACCTCCTCGCATCTCCTGATGCATCCTTTGAGTTTGGTTGAGCAATTGAGTTTGACGATGATGTAAAGTTTCATCGTTTTGAGAGTTAGGAGATGGTGTTTTGTGCTCGGAGTAGTCAAGGTCCTCTAAATCCTCAACAAATCTCGTAGGAGAAGGGGTACTAGCACGTTGAGTGTTTTCCTCCTCGTCGTCGTCCTCTTGACGAGATGATGAACCATGGAAGCTATAACGACGAGATTTACCCTTATCACTACGAGTTCTACAGGCTTGTTTAAGAACGAGAGGACGCAAGGTTGGATAGATGGATTGATAGATACTATCATCAAGATCGGGATAGTGTTCGATGACATGACGGTATAGACGTGTAAGAAACATACCATACGGAAGATTAGCTTTAGGAGTACCTCTTGCACACTCTATACGCTTGATGAAGAAATAGGCCAAATTGTAAGGTTTCTCGGCAACCACACAATACAACATGTACGCGAGGCAAGCCGGGAGATGGTCTCGATGGCCTCCGGTACCGAACGCATTCTCTCGAATGAGTTCTTCCCAACGTCGCATGTCGGGCCTTAATTCCGTGAGGAGAATTTGGTTTTCAAGAAGTGAGACATTTTTGGACTTGATTTTTCGGGTGATGGTTTCACGCTCCAATCCGAGCATTCGGCGAATTTCAACGGGACAAGGAATTTTGGAGAAGTAAGGACCAAAGGTTGGTCGACAACGTTGAAGAGCATCAATATCCCATTCATTTGTGAATACGGCTTGACCTTTGAAAGGAATTTGAAGAATTTGACCGAATTGTGCAAGAGTTAGAGTGATAAATTCATGTTGAATCATGAAGGAGATGAGAATTTGAACCGTGACTTGGCTATAGAAGTCGAGAATGAAACGGGGGATGATGGGTTCATTGATTTGATAAAGACATTCGAGTTGGATACTTGTGAATAAACGATCAATGAAGTCTGATTGAGAGTAAGCTTGATCTACTACACGACCTTCGTGGATATTTCTATCCTCGATTTGTCGATAGATATGTGCAATAGAAGGAGAGGTAGTGGGAAGTTGAGAGACTTTTGGGACATAGGTTTTGGTTAGGGAAATGTCTTCGGTGATAGCTTTGGGCATTTTTACCTAAACACGATATCAATAAAATACAATCAAAAAGAATTCAAAGTTAAAATATAATGCATATGTTGTTATGACATATGTTGGAACGTAAACATACTTCGACTCTAAGACCTTAATCCTAAGAAGTAGTTTACTATGTTCCTCATTTTTATTTTTAACTCGTTCTAGATACATTTTACAATGTTTAGTAAGTAGCTATGGGATAGCCCAAACTCCCCTTTTAAACATCTTAATGTATCATGAAACTTTCCTAGATGTACATTAGATTGTATAACTAGCTATTTCTTACGAGTTTCTTATGCAAGTGATTTGTTTCGAAAAAGATGGTTTATGTTTTGACTCAAAAATACCATTTTTCTAGCTAAACCAAACGCTTCCTTTTCTAGACAATTTACTACTAAAATGTCAATATATATATGAATTATATATCTTGACAACTCTAAATTACTAGTTTTATGGTTATATTCTTGACAATGTGTTATAAAGGTTACATCGGATTTATTTCGACATTATTTGGACATAATCCAAACACCCTCTTATCTTACAACAAATTAATTTTTACTTCATCGAAAAATTTGTTTTTGTGATTAATAAGTTACAAAAACACAATGTGATTTGTTTTAACAAGTTTTTATAGCATTATTCAACAATGTAAAAAAAATTTGAAAAGGAATGTATGAATTTTTTCAAAAATTTTCGACAAGAGGGTTTGTGATTATTAGTTTCTAGTGTTAATTATACATTCTAATCCTAAGGGAAGCATTTAGTTATGGAAATCCTAGACTGTAACACCCCCAAAATTTGGTACAGCGGAAGACTATTCAAGCTTTCGGGGTGCTACGGGGATTGGTATCCAACACAAGTCATAATAGAACGAGATAAAGTAAACATAAATAAAAACACATCCAAACGGGGTTTTAAAAGTTTACATTCATCCCAGGTTTACCAAAGTAAGGCCCAAAAGAAATAAAAGTAGGTCCCCAAATACATATCAGAGTTATTAGAAAATAGATCCTTAAACCAGATTGCCGTGCCGAGTCTTCCAAGCATGAAACTTCCAACATTCTTAATTACCTGAGAAAACGTGCTAAAAGTCAGCTTTCGCTGGTGAGATCATAGGTTTAAATTCAGAGTCAAATCAAGTGGACATATACGCAAAACGCTTGCTAGCTAGACTAGGCCTCAAAACAAACCTGCGGATAACCTCCGCTCCATCATAACCCTATAGGTGCACACTATAGCCAAAACAATATCATCCTAAGGGAGCCACGCTACAACCTTATGGATTCACCAAATATATCATCCTAAAGGAGCCATGCTACAACTTTAGGGATTCACCAAATCAAAATCAATATGTATGCGTAAGGATACGACATACCCACATGCGTAAGGATACGACATGCCTCAACTTACCTAGATCTAGTCTAGGCCTCGTTGTACAGCTTACCTAGTTCTTGACTAGGCCTCGCTCTCTATCCTACCTAGTTCTATAAGCATAGCAAGTTTTGAAAAACCAAAAGCGATAATAGTCCACGTAAAACAATTTGCACGTTTCTCACCCCAAGTATTGAAAACAAAGTTCAAGAGTAAAAGCGGGGCTATGACTCACCTCAAGTCCAGAAATCAGCAAAAGAACTCGGTAGTGGTAAGATGTATCACAACTCAAAAGACAGCGACTACGGACTCGGCACTTCCTAACAATATAAACTCGTTTCAGGATCATTTCCTCAAAATCAAATATTCCCAATCCCGAACGTATCCATTTTTACTTTCAAAAATCCATTTCTCTTGTTATTCTCATAATGATTTGGTGTTTGGTATCCATGCGGGTGGAGGGTCGACACAACTCAACCAAGAAATCACAACCATAAGATATGACGATAACCTCTACGGGTTTAATATTGGCCTAATATATTATTTAAATAAATTACCGAAGTCTACCAAATCCGTCGACATGATACCCTTCCATAATTTATTTACCTAACATATTATTCCAAGATTACACCCAAAGTACCTAAAACACATAGCACATAATGTACTACATGGTAAGCTTTTGGGTCTACTTAAGATTCATAAATAGATTTCCGAAACTTATCGAATTCGTCAACTCGATAAAATTCATAAATTTATTTATCGACTTATTATCCCCAAACTCCTACCACGACCTAAGGCGTCGTAGGATATAATATCCGATAACAACCCTTCCTATATAACTATGTAAGTCCTATTTAATCCGTCGACTAAATAAGTTAAATAGTTATTTAGATCGGGTGTATTAGCGCTACACATCCGTGACTAACATAAATGGTCAACGAAATAAAATGGACGAACTTGGATTTAAGTGCCCTCGAATATCTTATAACTCGCAACGTCTCGTTTTATTTCCAAATGCTCATTAATATTTCGCAAAACAATCGCTTATTAACCCGTTTATTTACTTTATACGATAAAAGTATAATAAGGTTTCCGATAATATTACACTAAATTAATAGTCTAATACTTATCGTTAACTTTATTACTTTCGTTCTCGTGATTTCTTATTTATTATATACACATTCGTACATATATATTTATATATACTCACGTTTACACGTTTATATATATATATATGTATATACATAACGAATGTTTATATTGATATATAAGTTATTACGAGTTTTTATACTTTGTTCGAGTTATAAAATATGTAAGTCACAAGTCCGAGTCATCACTTCTCGGTCCCTTGTCCAAATCCAATGTTAAGGCGGTTGTCGAAATCAACCATTGACTAAAAAGTCAAGGTGACCTCGACGTCACTCAAAGTCCACATGTCCATACAATAATCAAGATAATCCCCGTCAAATTCCAAAACCAATCCACTCAAACAAACTGCAAGCACCGGGTCCGACTACGGTACCCAACTAGTCCTATCTCCGTCATTCTAATTACCGTTTCCCACATCCTTATTACTCCTTTCGGCCACAAACGAAACAACAACAATAATATAGCAACAAGAACAATACCATGAACAATAACAACAAGACATCAAACCATATATAACCTCGGGTCGGTTTACCAAGTCGAACCCGAGTCAAGAGACTCCACTTGAGTCTCGGCTCATCCGCGAACCTCAAAGGTCAGACCCGAGACCATTTAGGTCTCGGCTAGGCTCGAACGAGCTCGACAAAACAACCAAACAGACGAAGGGTCACGTTAGGCTCCCAAGAGCCACAATACTCGAAACCAAACGGACCAAGGGTCACGTTAGACTCCCAATCCGAGCCAAAATATCACCACACCGAGGCCATACGGTCTCGGTTGAGCTCCATCGAGCCATAACCACAACCAAACGCATCCAAATAACCAAATCCAAGCACCAAATCAAGAAAAAGTCGACACCCATGGATACCATTTCAAGATTTATAACAAAACCCATTTTCATTTATATTTTAACACCCAAATATCAAGATTAGATCCGGGTTTGACTCGAAATAGTCAAACCCGACGCGTAACCCGCGAGTTCTTACCTTCCAAATGAATAAAAACCAAAGAAAATTAATAGTGTGGTGGTGGATGATGTTTGTAGGCGGCGGTATCAAGAAAATTGGAGGGGAGGTGTTTGTTTGGGTGCGTGCTTCACACCACGAGAACAAGAAGAAGGTGGTGAGTGTTTTGGTGACGGTGGTGTTACTAGAAAAATGGCGGTGGAGGTGTTGTGTGGGTGGCAGCCTGCGGCGATCCAAAAGGAGAGGAGGGAGAGAAGTGTTGGTGAGGAAAATGAGGGTTAGGGTTAGGGGTGAGGGTATTATACCCGAATTTTACAAAAGTAGTCCCTCTAGTCCTCTTGTTCTAATATCGGCCACGAATACTTTAAGGTTTATGTAATATTATTAAACGGGTTTTCCCGTCACACAATTACTCGTTCTCGAAAATATTTAAAAACTCCACGATACGTTCAAAAAATATATAAACCAACTCGTAAATTCAAAATATTCAAGTTTGTTAGGTTATCCTAGTGTCGGAGTCAATGTAGTGCCTAATAAAAATCTCACCAATAAATCACCACATATATTCCATATAAATTAATAATTCCAATTCAAATTCCTTAGAAACCACAAATTTTTGAAATCACGATTTAAAGTTTACAACTTATCGCGAATAGACTTATAAATATTTCAAAGTCATTAAATTTAAAGTAATGCGGGTTTTTAAATAGCTCCCTATTTTGCCTGTTGTCACATAGACTCAATTTGAAAGAAAAAAATGAAATTGAAGAAATTGAAATAAAATGCTTAATCTTGATTATGACCAAATTTGATGAAATTAGAAGAAATGTGTTATGAAAAACTTACAATACTTGTTGCTATTCGTGTTATAAGTATTTGCTCCTTGCGAAACAAGACGAATTAGGTGATTTGGAAGTAGCTTTTTGATGTTTTTGGGTTTATGGTTCGTAAACAGCAGGTAGAGATGGAGTGGAGAATGAAAAATGGAGTGTTTGGCAAGTGGAATAAGGAGGAAAAATGGGGAGAGAGAATCAGATGGCCGGCCCCTTTAAATTTAAGGGGGCCGCCCTTTATTTGGCTGCCGGCCGCTTTAAATTTAAGGGGGCCGCCCGCCAAAAAAAATGTTTTTCGCGGCTTTGATTCTGAGAACAGAAGTAAGTATACTTATATATGTATTAGATTTATATTTAATCAAAAATACGATGGAGAGAGTTCGCACGAAGGGAATTACTTGACATTTTTATTTGACATTTCGTCAACTAAAATTTCCTTGATAATTTTGGATAAAATTAATCAAGTCGTCAAGTGATCGAGAGAGTTGTGTAAGGTATAAGTATATCTATACTACATTATAAAGCATTTGGGACATGCTATTAATAGAAGGCTTAAAAATTCAGATTCAACAAATTACTTATAATAGAAATAATTGTCTTACTTTTTGGTTTTTGCCATTAAATATTAAATCAATACATACATTAAAAGTTCGGCTATTACTTCTGCAGACGTTTCATTTTTTCCTGAAAATTAAATACAAGTCAATAGCCCAGACATGTAACAGCCCAACCCAAGACTTGTAACGTCCCATGTTCTAATAACTTACATGATAATTTTCATAAAAGCTCCAAAAGTAACAGGCCCTCCAAAGTCCAAATCTCCAATATTGTTGTGGACTTGTAACTTAATAAAAAGTATCACAAACACATAGTAATATTTTTACTCTGCCCTAAAAAAAATCTCGTTCCCCTCTCTCTCAGTTTCTCCATAAACTCATACACACTATAATACTACGCTGCTCGTCTCTGCCTCACCACCTAACCCTCTGGTGCCACCATCTGACCATGGTTCGGTTTCTTTGGGCGGTCGGTTTGATTGGTGGTTTTCGGTGTGTTTAGTGGCTATAGTGGTGTTTTGAGTTTTTTTTCCTCCTACCGGATCTGATAAGTTCTCGGTTTGGCATGTGTGATTTGACCGGATTTGAGGATTGTAACCTATTTGACCGCTTATAACCGGATCTTACTGGTTTAGTGGTTTCAATTTGTTTAATGATTTCGATATCGGTTAATATTTGTGGTGTTTGGTGGATCTTAGTTCATGGTGGTTTAGATGTGTTTGGTTGATCTTAGTGTGTTGTGATATGATCTTTTTGCTCTAAAATCTTTCTTTTGAGATCTGATCTTTGATAGTGTATATTGTTGATTCTTATGGATCTATCATTTTCTAGGTTGAAGATGATGATATGAATTGAGGCTAAAGCTAATTTTCTGTTATAAATTCAAAAGTATTTTTTTGATGCTATAAAGTTGGATTTTTTACTACTATTTAAGGTCATGGTAAAAGTTCGTGGTCAAACTATTGGCTTTTGATTTGGATACTCTTGAGTCTCAACTGGTTTACATTTCTAACTATCAAATAGCTTTGTTTTAACAATATGCATTTGATTTGGTTCACTGGTTCATATTTCTAATTATCAAATTATGACAATCGCTTTCCTTTAATTATATGCTTTCGATTTGGATATTAAACCGATAACACAAATGAAATATTTAATAAAGATGGTATTAAATGTTGTAAAAATTGACACTATAAAGTATAAAAATGATATGAGTCCTTAAACAAGGTTCACTCGGATGATAAAAACAATACCATTGAAACCATCGCCTCCCTTGTACAAAAACTCTTTATCTATTATATTTTATATCTATACCACTTTAGAATATATTCATGACTTCCTATAAGAAAAAGTCTTAATTTTTTTAAGCAACACACATTTTTTTATAACATGATTTCAAAACTTGCAACATTTAATGTGTTACAACTTCAAAACTTGTAACCGTCATATATATTAATGATCACTTATTAAACCTGTAACCGCCTATTTTTATTTATTTTATAATACCCTTCACTTGATTAAAATTATTAATTTAATTTACGTTACATTTCTCCAGTCATATGCTCACTATATGTTTATTTTCGACTTTAAGTTTATTTAGATATGAATTGTTTGCCTTACTATTCTTTAAAGTTAATATAACTAACTTAAATTATCATCATTCGTAAAGTTATGGTCACAAAATACTCATACACTAAAAAGCATATACTTGCCANGCAAACTTCACATGAAAATTAAAAGAAATGTGTACCTTTTCGTCTTCAATAGATTCTTCTTCAAAGTCTTCAAAATGGTTGCATGATCTTGTGGAAGCGGATAGATTACCAAGTATTCCAAAGAATGTTGAATTCATCTTGTTGGTCCCCATTGTCTCATTTGACCGAAGTTGTTTGGTCCGAACATGTTTTGTATTTGACTTGGGTGTATATATGGTGGAATTATTCCCCAAGGATTGAAGTTCCACATTTGATGATTGTTGTGAAAGTTTTGTCTATTTTTGTTTACTCTAGGTTGAGGAGTTTTAGACTTAGGATGAGAACTAATTGGTTTTCTAGGTGGTGGAATTTTAGACCTTATTTTTGGTTTAAAAGGTTCGGCCTCGGGTTTTAAAGATGATTTATGAAAACATTTAACTTCCTTATCACTAGCAATGGGTACTAATCTATCTTTCAAAAGAATATATTTTGGTTTAGGTTTTAATTCACTAGTTTCATTTTCAAATTTTACATTTTTAGTTTCACTAGTTGACACTCCGGTTGAGTTGTATCCTAACCCGGTTTTGTCTCTGGATATTCTTTGAATGCTAATTAGTTTCTTGAGTGATTTACTATTATTTTCAAATTTCTCAAGTTTAGTAATTTCTTCATTAAGTTGTTCATTCTGATTTTTAACAACTATACATTCTCTACATTCCATAATACTTTCTCTACCCTTTTCTAAGTTGTGTATCTTAATTTTTAATTCAATTATTTCATCTTTTAATTTGTTGTTAGTTTATTTTTAGCCATGACTTTTTGTCCTACTTTGCATAATATACTATATTCGCTATCTATGTCTTTTTCATCTAAAGATAAATTTCCATCACTATAGTATTCGGTTTCGGAACATACCTCATCAGATGCCTTTGCCATGAGACACTTTTCTTCTCTTGCTGTCTCTTTTTCATCATTGTCACTATCGCTCCATGCTCCTCCTACAAAAGCCTTGTGGTTTTGACTTCTTGACAATTTCGGACATTCTCCATTAAGATGATTTGGGTCTCCACACTTGAAGCACTTCCTTTCACTTTTGCCATTCTTATCGTCCTTGTTTCTTTGTGGTGTCTTCCTTTCATCATACGTTTGTCTAACGTATCTTCCTCGTCTTTTAAAGAATTTCTTGAAGTCTCTCACGGCCATAGCATATTCTTCGTCATCGCTTTCGGATGTTGAGTATTCTTCGTCACTAGAGTCCTTCTTTGCTTTTAATGCAATTGATTTACTTTGCTCCCTTTTTCCTTTGACCATTTCGGAGTCTTTCTTTATTATCACTTCATACACTTTCAAATTTCCAATCAGCTCATCAAGTTGTAGGGTTGATAAATTCTTTGATTCTTCAATAGCCGTCACCTTAGCACGCCACTTCGGATGGAGAGCCCTAAGAAATTTCCTTACAAAATTCTTGCTAGAAAAATTCTCATCAAGTGCTTTTAGACTTGTGATGATTGTGTTAAATCTAGCAAAAGCATTATCTATTGATTCCTCTTTCGGAATCGTAAATTGTTCATATTATTGTACAAGAAGATCTATTTTATTGTCTTTGACTTGACTATTACCTTGGTGAGTGATTACTAAAGAATTCCAAATTTCTTTTGAGGTATTACACATAAAAATTCTTTCTTATTCTTTGCGTGGTAACGCATTGTAAATCACCATTTTAGCCTCATTATTTTTAGCAAGTTTCTTTTTCAAATCATCGTTTTGTTTTTCAAAAGGTACAAGTTCATCCCTTTTAGTTTCGGGATTATTTTGTATAGGAAGAAAGTCACCATTAGTAATAACATGCCAAAGATCTAGATCCTTTGATTTCACATAAGTTTCAAATCGATTTTTCCAATAGAGAAATCCATCACTTTCAAATAGTGGTGGTCTTTGCATAGATTGCCCTTCTAAATATTTTTCCGATTCCATAGATCGATTCAAGTTTTAAAATACAATTTATTTTAAAAATCTTGTTTGACGTGGCTCCTGATACCAATTGTGGAAAACTAGAAGGGGGGGTTGAATAGTTTTACATCTTTTTAATTTGTAAAAAGTTTGCTTAAAAACACTTCGATTCTATTTTATGTGAAATCAACACTTGCACTATATGAACAATATATATCTAATTAACTAAGCAAATATATAGTAAATATAATTGTAATGAAAAATAGAGTTAGAAAGATCAAACCACAACACAAGGATTTATAGTGGTTCGGCTACGAAACTCCTCTTCGCCCTACTCCACTCCTCGAGTCACCTACTCGAGAGTTTTCTTCACTATGTCAACAAACTCCCTTTTGGCGGAGAAACCTTACACACCTTTGCTTACACCATTTAGCGACACAAAGCAAAATGTCGAGTTCTAATGGTAGTTAGAACCAATCTCACAACTTTACAACAAGTCACAACTTCTACAAAACACTACTACTTCACAACTTCACTACTATCTCTTCACAACATATAACACCCCCATTTTCGGATTGCAGCGGAAGGGACATGAGGTGCTATATATCGATCACATAGTACAAACATAATAAACAAGTTTTCATACATAAAATATTTAATAAACATAAACCATGAAAGGTTAATATGTTTTACAAGTAGTCCCAAAAGTTTACAAGTTCAAAAGATACAATAATAATAAAAGTCTTTAATA
>LBNU01031482.1:2128-35664 GCA_014162995.1 Artemisia annua | reverse complement strand
TATAAACAAGCTAGGAAAAATGTAAAAAGGTGTAAAAGCTTAAAAATAAGCAGAAAAATAAGCTGTTTAAGCTTATTAAGCTAAAAAGGGAATAGATTAGTATAAAAATAAAAAAGGAAAACAATAACACTAATAATACACTAGGGCAGATGGTGCGTGGCCTTGGTTTGGTGTGTGAACCAAACAACCAGGGTTCAAATCCCACTCCACACCCTTTTTTCAAACATTTTATTTTTTTGGATTTTCCTTAACAAAAACACTTTAACACTAAATTTAAACAACTTTAAAAAAGGCAAACTTTTTGAAAATGGAAAATAAGCAGTTTGGGAGCTTATTTTCTCCACAGAACCCAAAAATAAGCTAAAAACAAAATACAAACTTGCAAAAGCTATGGAACAAGCTTCAAACTGAAAAACAAGGAAGGAGAAAGCTAAAATGGACTAAGGTTGACCAAGTTAAGCTAGAACAACTAAGAAAAGCTCACAAAACGAGCCTATAAGCACAAAAAGCAATCCCAAACCACTGCTACCCAGCAGGCCTGCAGGCTTTTAGCAGGGCCAATTAGGCTTATCAAATAAGCTTAATAGACCAAAAGGGACCTAGAACAAGCAAGTTGAGCTTAAGGGCTTTTCAAAGAACCCAAATACTCACTGTGGGTCCCCACCAACAAGCTCACAATGAGCTGATGAAACTGAATCTCAACACTGATGACTCAGTGTAAAGTTTTCAGTGAAGCTACATTGGGATGCAAACTTAAGTACATAAATAAGCAATAAATAAGCAAATAAGCACATAATAATGAAGAATAGATTGTGAAATTTTCAAAACATCTAAAAGTACAAGCTAAAGTGCACTAATAAACAAATAGAAGCTTAGAGAAAAAAGGGCTTAAGACCACAACTCCCCTGGTGCAGGGGAGTTTTTCAGAAAGCATGCTAAGAAAATGGATCAAACTTGCACTTAACAAGAATCCTAAAGTTAAGTAAAAATAAGCAAAAGAAAGGTGAGCTTCCAAAGTTTAGGACCCTAAAAGCTCATAAGCTAATATGGAAAAATAAGATTATGAAAATTCTTCCAAGTTTTGGAAAAAACTGACAACAAGGACTATTGACTTTTTGATGAAACACTAAAGTTTGACTTATATGAGATTTAAAGTAATTCCTAATGACTCAGAAGGTTGTTTTAAGTTGAATTGAAACTAAATTAAGCTAAATTACTAACTTATGAACTGATGTGAGTGATTTTGGCACTTAAGATTCCATCAGTGAGCTAAAACATGAGAATTAAAGTGGAATTTGACTTTTCTCTATATAACCACAGGTTTTTATTGTTTACCTGGACTATATAAACCTATTGTAACATGTTCAAACAAAAAGCCATAACTGAATCTCACTAGAACTCACAGAACTTATTTAATCCAAACACTCTTTTATGAAGTTGAAAATGAGGTTTACACTAGATTTCACTGATCAAGACCATGCAACTGATTGCAAAAGACATAATATGATGTAAAAAACTATTTTAAACACAAAAGTACTACTGATAACACAAGATACTACTAGATCACTAAAATGCTCATTTGACAGTGAAATTAAGAAACTGAGCAACAAAGAAATCTATTGAACAAGCATGCTATATTAAGCAATAAACTAACTAACCAACACCAAATAAGCAGAAAAGAACATAGATAAGCAGATATTAAGCTCAAGTACAGTAAAAAGCAAAAACAGAAGATTTGGCTTACAAATGATGTCCAACTGAGAAACTAGTAACCAGGGCCTTAAATCAATCCTAACACCTCCCTTGAGGTTATAAAACCATGAGAATCCAAGAATCAATTAGGCTCCTTTGCTTCTTCAACATCCACAGTGATTTTTGAATTTATGAAGTATGTATGTGTATTTTTGAGTAATTTTAGGATTTGTTAGTTAAACTTAATTAACTGCCTTGTAAGCTTATAAAAGCTTACCAAGGAGCTTAAACCAACTTAATGAAACACTGAGATAGTCTTTTAAACACGATTACACTAAAGTGAGAATTCCATGAAATACTTGTAAAAACTAAAGTTAACTGAGAAAGATTAACTTGAAGATGGAAATAAGTTTTGATTACAATAAAAACATTAAGGATACAATTCAGGAGCTAAATCATATACTGGAAAGTAAAAATTACATTAAGTCTACATTAAAATTTAGCTAAAAACTATATTAACTACTAAGAACTAACTAACTCTTCCTTTCTCTTTTTCTTTCACTTATACTGACCCAAGTAGGGTTTCTGAGCAATCCCACTTCAATCCTAGCCCTTGGATTATCTTGAATTGATCCTGGCCATTGAATGGCAATTTGGCGGAAAAACTTGTTGCAACTGGCATAGGTAACTTGGAGGGTTTTGAGGGCAATTAATGGAGCTTGGAGTTTAGTGGAGGCTAGGGAAACATAGCATGGTGTTAGTGAAGTGGAGGTATGGTGATGGTGTACCTGGTGCAGAGAAGGTTTCACGTGGGGAGGGAGGTGGAAGGAGGTCAAAGGGGGTTTGACTTGGGTTTATAATAAACGGGGTGTTTATGTTTTATGTGTTTGGGCCGTGGGTGGTATTTGGGCCAGGGGTTGGGGATAAAAGGGTAATGGGTTGTGTAAATGGGATGGGGTTAGGTTGATATAACATAAAGGGCTAGTTTGGTTTGTAGAATTNTGGGTTGTGTTTGTGTTTTGGGCCTGGAAGTGAATGGGCCACAGGTGAAAGTTTGGACTGGGTTTAATAAAAGGGTGTGGTGTTAGGTTGATATAACATAAAGGGCTAGTTTGGTTTGTAGAATTATTTAGCCCAAGGACCAAGAGTGTACATGCTGATTTTCCAGGGACTGAAATTGAAAACTTTCCAAACTCATCAAAAGGACTATTTTTGCGAAACCTCATTTATCCAAGAACCATAAATGCCATTTTCCAATATTTAAAACCCCGAGGACCAAAATTGCCAAATTTGTAAAGTTGAGGGGTTTGATTTGCCAATTTGAGAAAACTTATATCCAAGGATCAATATTGAACATTTTTGAATTTCCAAGGACTTAAGTTGACTTTTCTTTGAAATAATTTGACCAGGGTCTATTTTTGCCAATCTTCGAAAGTTGGGGGACTGAAACTGCCAATTTTGCAAGCTCATTTTTCATTTGTTTTTACTCATTTTGCATCTAAAACATATAAAACACAATTTTGAAATATTTTCAGTATTTTGATGCATTTCTGAGTGTTTTTGTATGTTTTGCAGTTCAGATTTTACCAAAAATGATGAGTGTTTGAGCACTCATCATTCGTTCTAGCTCGTGTCCATCTTTATCGTGTAGCTTGTACGCTCCCTTTCCAAGTGCTTCAATGACCTCGTAAGGTCCTTCCCACTTTGGTCCTAGCTTTCCAGTGTCTTCTGCGCGGCTTGANACAACGACTGCATTTAGTGTTGCAGATTATGAACAGTTACCTTTATTATCTAGAGGAACTCGATTGAACCTGAGGTATTGTGCGAAATAGTAAACGATTTGAGTATGTAGAATTTTTCATTCTAAAAAACCGTAAAAGGCATACTGTAATGAAATATTGAGTTACATATTGATTTTGGTTGGTGTGCAGAGATTAGAAGTGGCAGACTTCGGTGGTCTGCGATTAGTCAAGACGGTGATATACGCCCAGTATGTTAAAGGCATATTGTTCTTTGCTGTTGTCTTTGGTCAATTCTATTATTGAAATACCAGCCCTTATTTAAAGTACTACTCTACATCTATTTTTAACCTTTTATGTTTTAATTGTTTGGTGATTGGGTCTGAACAGTCAACTTCTATTAACCAAGGATATTGGTCAACTAAAGTCAAACAATTGAGCCAATACTAAGCCAAGGAGTATAGAATATCCCCGGGTCGTTTAATCCCAACGAGGTGTGCAATTGTACAAAAACGGATCTGTGATCGGGTGATTTTGAACAGGAATAGGGTTTATGGGTGAGTGAATGAAGAAATGTAAGACAAAATAGCTTAAACAATCTATATGAACAAGCACGTAAAAGGAAATGACTTAAAAACGTTTAAAAACTTAAAAACGTACGTTTACGTTTAAATAAACGTCTACGTACAAAATAAAAAGTGAAACAAGAGCAATACAAATCCTACAGTGATGAAAATTACTTTTTTACAATTCTAATGACAAAAGAAAATTTTAAGAAAAAGAAAAATATTTTTTAGACTTTTTAATTATTTAATATTAGTTAATTACTAATTACTAATTAAACTAATTTAAATTAAAATAAATACTAAACTAATTTAGAAAATTACCAAACTTTTTCTAAAACTATTTAGCAACTACAGAAATCCTAAAAAATTATAAAAAGTTCCTAAAACTTATAAAAAACTATTTTAGAAATTATTTACTTAACTATTAATTAAAAGCTAATAAAAATAATTTAATTAAAAATAATAGAAAATGAACAGTAGAAATTATGAAGCTATTTTATAAAAATACTAAATGATTTATAAAACCTAGAAAAATTATAAAAAAGTGCTAGAGATTAAAATTAAACAGTAATGGATTTTCTTTTTGGTTTTTTAATTAAAACTATTTTAACTATTATTAATTATTATAAATACTAAATGAAAAGATAAAATTCTAAGAAATTACTAGAAATACTTTAATATAAAATAAAATTAAGAAAAATATAAAAATTCAAATTACTTAATAAAAAGCTAAAAAGGAAAATTAAAAAGATAAATAATATTAAATAGAAACTATCACTTAATTTTAAATTGGATTTTTCTGATTTTTCTTTTGGAGAACTATTTTATACTTAAAAACTAAGAACTTTTGTGAAAACAAATTTTCCCAAGCTTAAAAATAAGCAAAATGGACACAAAAAGCTCTCACAGTTGACTTATGTTGACTTTTGAAGGAAATGAGCTTCTGTGGGGTCCACAGAGGTGGATTATGGGGTAAACTAGCTAAGTGGACTGAAATAAGCAAGAAAAAACAAGAGAGTACCACTGATAAGCAAATAAGCACAAAAATAAGCACTAGAAATCTTGTTTGCACATAGAAAATGGGACAGACTTTGCAGCTGTCTAGGGGGCCCACAAGGGTGTTTAAGCTCAAAAGCTTGGTACCAATAGAAAGGTGGCCAGCTTGTGAGTCCAAAGAACCAAGGGGGAGGTTGTGGGGCCCACTGATAAGCTCTATGGAAGCTTGTGAGGTTGGGTGCAAAGCTGTGCACAGGGCAAGTCTTTGAAAAAGTGCTAAAAGTTAAGCACAAATTAAGCAGTTAAACAAGCCAACCAAAAATTATAAAAAATAATATAGCAAGAAAAGCAGCCAAATATCTAATATCCAAAAGCACAAATCATGAAACTCAATACTAAACCCTACATGAAATTCCAAAGTTTATTCAAAAACTTTTTTCTGAAAATTTTGACTTTTGATTTTTGAGCTAAGATTGACTTTTTTGAGGTTTGATTTGTTCTAGCTTACTGAAAATGGTATATTGAGATGAAATGAGACTAACTTATGCTAAAACAACTACTAAAGAAGTGAATTGGAGTACTATTGATCTTAAAATTCCAATAGATAACTAAAAAGATGAGATCAAAAGACTTTTTGACTTTTTTCTAAAACAACACTTGATTTTATGGCTTGACTATCATACTTAGACCTAATATAACATGTATAAACTGAAAACAACAACAAGAACACCCCTGAGCACTTTGAAACAGCTTTTGCCAAACACTACCTTAACTAGACTAACTGGTGATTTCCAAAAGATTTCAATGATTCAGTCCATGATTTCAATTCCAGAGGTTATAGCATGATAAATTAAGTTCATTAAAGCACAGAAACATCAATTAACACAACAAATTCTCATGAATCATTACTATGGTCTTTTTGGCAGTGAAAATGAAATATTAAGCAACAAAGGATTCTGAAGAACAAGTATGCAAGATTAAGTAAGAACTTAACTAGTAGACACCAAATAAGCATAAAAGTACCAAAGAAATCAGTTATAAGCAAGGATACATTAAAAATGCAAGAAATTGATAAAAAGCTTACAAAATGCTTATCAAGCTGAGGCTGTGAACCAAGGCCCAAGAACTATCATCCTAACACCTCCCCTGAGGTTCTAAACTATTGCCATCCAATATTTACAATGCTCCACTGCTTCTTCTATCTTCCACATTCATTTTTGATTTTTCATTGATTTTCTTAGAATTTTTGGTATTTTTAAGTTAATTAACTAAAAGTCCTTTAAGTGAAATCTAAGCTTTGAAAAGCTTATAAGAGAGCTTAAGTAGCTTAACTGAACACTAAACAACAATCTTTAACAACATTTAAGCATAAATGCAATTTTCACTTAAAAATGGCAATTTTTGAATTTCAACTGAAGACTTGGAATTGAGAGTAAATAAAGCTTAAATTACAATATTGGAACTGAGTACAAGCTATATGAAGCAGTTTTAACAACTAAGAATTAAGTTTTTAATGAAACGACATAAAAATTAAACTATTAACTACTTTAACTAAAACTAAACTACACACTGGTCTTCATTCCTTCTTTCTTCATTTATATACTTCCAAAAGTGTCCTTGGCACTTTCCCACTTCAGTTTTGGAGCCTTGGATTAGTAAAAATTGATCTTGGCCGTTGAATCCATTTTGGCGGGAAAAGCTTATAAGCCAGTGGGTCTGGTTAGGTGTTGCAGGTGAAGCATTAAATGCTTGGGGAGTGTTGTAGGGGACAAGGTAGGGTGGTTATGGTGAGGTGGGGGAGGCAAAGCTCCTGGTAATTAGGGAGGGAAAAGGGAGGTTAGGGGTGAGGTTTGACCAAAGGTTTGACCGGGGGTTATAAAACGGGGTGTTTTGTTTTTGGCTTAGTGGGCCGGGTAGAGGTGATGGGCTGAAAGGGGTTTTTGGGTTTGGTTTGTGTTTGGGTTTGAAGTAATAACAAGGGGTGTCCGTCTAGTGTTGTAAGTGTAACCATAAGGACCAAAAATGTAAAACACCAAAAGTTTAAGGATTGAACATGGCACTATTCAAAAATATTACAAGGACCATTAATACCATGTTTAGATAACCCAAGGACCAATATTTGATATTTTCCAAAATATAAATTCCCAGGGACCAAATATGTCATGTTTCAAAGTTGAGGGACCTGATTTGCCAATTTTCTAAACTTATGATCCAAGGGTATTTCTTGCCAAGTTTCATTTACCAAAGGACCCTGAATGTTAATTTTCCACTTTTTAAATATCCAGGGGTGTTTTATGTCAATTTTGAAACTCGAGGGACTAGCTTTGCCAATTATGCAAACATTATTGTTTTTCAATTATTTTCAATCCTTTTGCATCTGAAATACACAAAAACACATTTCAATGGTATTTGTAACATTTATATGGTCATTTGTGTGCTTTTGGTCGATTTTGTGGGTTTAAACATAGTAAAATATATGTGTTTTTAGACACATATCATTTGGTTCCTTAAAATTAAATATATACTCTATGTTTGACCTCTTTTTTAATGTATGTAAGTTTAATATAACGGGTAATAATTAGGAAAGTTGGTTTGTGTTTTCGTATGTTTTGATCATTATTTACAGAAATTTATGTTAATGTTTGATGCATTGTTGTGTTGAGGTCAGGTCTTGGAGGCTGTGATCATGAAGAATCACATGACCGGACTTGATTCAAGTTCGCCCAAAATACACGTGCACTGGCTCACAACAGGCCAAACACAATGGATACATGCGTTGGCTATACATGTGCAGCTCAAATCTTTAACAGGTCTTGGAGGCAAATAAATGTGCAGCTCACAACGGGTCAAATACATATGCATTGGCTATACTTCTAACTGCTGCCGCTGAATTTGTTATGTTTACCATTTACGATGATATACACTATATAATTTTCTTGATCATCACAGAACTAGAAATGTAGAGTCAATGGATCAAAGTACTATTTGTTTTATAAATGCATTTCTACAAAATGTGAACAGATTGTTTATTCTTATCATGATGTAGTGTACGTTTAGATTGACAAAAATACACACAGTAAGTACATTTTTTTGTTTGATGTAGCTACGTTGAATATTTATCTTCGTGTCCAACAACCATTGGTTTTGCCATCATACACATCAACCTGAAAAAAATGTTGATGACAGTCATTTGGGAGCATATGATGCCATTGGTCTAATAAGGTTGTAAGGGAACATGCATCCTAAAACATTCTACCGATATGTGTTTCTGAAAGGGAGTATGTCAACTCGAACACCAATGAAGCTAGAAGTATCCAGTTTTTGTTCATGGCTATTTTTTATTTGCATTTTATCTGTTTCATGCAAGGATATTTGTAATCAAGTGGAATCTTTGAGTTTCTACCTTTTGTGATAATTTTGTAACATGTATTTGTAATAAGTAGTTTTGTGTGTATTAGTTTGCAAGTTGCTTATTTCAAATTGTCTGCGCTTATTATGTTCTAATAGCATTAAGTTTAAATTTGTTGACATTGCTGTCCACATTTTACATACTATGCTCTTTTCGTATCATCATGATTAAGTTAACTTTATTTTTTAACCGTTTGCAATTACATTTTGATATTTTCCTGTTCTATTTTCAACGTTACATGAAACACTTACCACAATATCGCATACCGTCAGTTGTTTGCCGCTAGAAATTTCCGTTGCTATGCACGGGTACTCGCCTAGTTTATCTTAATATGAGAAGAACGTGAGAGATATGAAAATGAGAGGATCTTAATCCTTGCTGAAAGGATTAAAATCTTCTAATGTTAGTCTCTCATGTTTTTGTTGTGTTGAACCAATCAAATAAAAGTAAATTAAAGGGGAAATTCTTTTAAAACGTACCATACTTGTCAAAAAAATCACTTTTGAGTATCGACTTTTTTTTTCCTTATTGGGTTACTAAACTTTCATTTTTTGGCCTCTTTAACGCATTTTGGGACGTTTTTGCCCCTCAAAATTTTGAAAATCCAGGGGGCAAAAATGTCATAAAAATGTCCCAAAGTGCGTAAAAGAGGCAAAAAAATGAAAGTTTAGTAACCCAATAAGGAAAAAAAAAGTCAATACTCAAAAGTGATTTTTTGGTCAAGCATGATACGTTTTGAAAGAATTTTCCCTAAATTAAATAGTGTCGTTATTATCAAGTAAAACATGAGGCCCACTAAGTTGCTTCCTCTCACAACATCTTATAATGAAAAGAACATGAGAGATTTCATGTGAAAATGAGAAAATCTTAATAGTGTTTGGTGGTAAGAATATGGGTAAAGGAGTGTAAAGTTTGTTTTTAGTTTATGTGTGTTATTTTCTAATCGCATATTGTAAAACTTAAATGAAAAATGTTACGTATTAAACTTTTGTAAATTGATAAAATGTAATGTTAATTTTGTGTATAAATTAATAAAATATAAATATGTCTTTTCTTGTCATTTTACAAGTTAATTTATAAAATAATCTGGTTTGCTAAACACTCAAAAAACTGATTATTTGATTATTACTATACCAAACAGAATAATCAAATCCAAACACTATATTTCAAAATTACGTTTTGTAACAGTTGCTTATCTACTCATCAATTTTCAAAATGCATAGTGTATTTTCAATAAGCAATCCCAAACACCCCTCAGTAAGTCAGTATGTTGTATCTTTCTACGCCCTTTTTATTTTTTATTTTTTTTAACCATATCTATTGCAGTAAAACATAATCATTTTTGGACTAAGTTTAGCAACTACGGTAGTGATTTAGTTATTAGAAACTATGACAATTTCAAGAACATTCGTCTCATCTTTACAGGAACACACAACCGCATACTTTATTATATATGACATTGATGTTAAATCAAATTAATACTAGTGGTTTTGAAATATTATGTTGCTTAGACACTTTTGTGTGGTTTTTTTACGATATGGGTTTCAGTCTCGATATATACGAGTTTGTGTGATTCGTGATATGGGTTACAATATTGGTGAAACCATAATGTTTTGGGTTTTATATAGTGTGCAAGTCGAAATGGCACGAGCGTCAGATCTAACTATCTAACAAAGTGTGTTTGAGTTTTATCGGAAGTGCCACGGCCATGGTGGCTCCTTGGTCACCAGTGATCACCTCCATGACAAACAACGTTTTTCTCGTTTTGATCATTTTTGCCTAGTTTTTCTCATTTCTTGTTCAAACATCTTTTGAGCCTGCAATAAAATTTATAAACCATTTAAGTATCAAAATTAATAGATTTGTGTGAAAAAACAAGCATAAAATCAAGATATCAACTAAAAATCATGTATAATTTAGAGTTTCAGACCTACGGTATCACACTATCTAGCATTCTTAAATTATAAAATGAAGATAACNCGCATACTTTATTATATATGACATTGATGTTAAATCAAATTAATACTAGTGGTTTTGAAATATTATGTTGCTTAGACACTTTTGTGTGGTTTTTTTACGATATGGGTTTCAGTCTCGATATATACGAGTTTGTGTGATTCGTGATATGGGTTACAATATTGGTGAAACCATAATGTTTTGGGTTTTATATAGTGTGCAAGTCGAAATGGCACGAGCGTCAGATCTAACTATCTAACAAAGTGTGTTTGAGTTTTATCGGAAGTGCCACGGCCATGGTGGCTCCTTGGTCACCAGTGATCACCTCCATGACAAACAACGTTTTTCTCGTTTTGATCATTTTTGCCTAGTTTTTCTCATTTCTTGTTCAAACATCTTTTGAGCCTGCAATAAAATTTATAAACCATTTAAGTATCAAAATTAATAGATTTGTGTGAAAAAACAAGCATAAAATCAAGATATCAACTAAAAATCATGTATAATTTAGAGTTTCAGACCTACGGTATCACACTATCTAGCATTCTTAAATTATAAAATGAAGATAACACGTTCTTTATACAAAAACAGGGAGTTTTCGTCATTGACTTTTTGAATATTCAAAAGTAAACGATTCCATGCTAGGCATTCAGCCTGTTCCGATTTAGTAAACGTTTACTTCTAATTTTAATATCTAGTCAACGTATATACCTCATAGAAAACTGTTTGCATGTTGTATTCATGCTCCTTTTTCCTAAACCACAAGAATTAAATTTCAGAAAAAAAAAGGATAAATGTCACATTAGTAAGTAAATTTAGCCTACCGGCATATATACTGTCAATATGTAATGTTAACTGATCAATTTTATTACAGTTGGCCATGACAAAAACTCTTTAGATCGATGTGTTTTCCTAAACAATTTGTTATGATCATTTTCTGTAGTAATTTCTATATTACAAGTTAATAACTACCTATTTATTATTAACTATATTGCTATTTGCTTATAATGTATTTTTAATTCCCTACATGCAAAAATTGGAAAATAAACTTATACGAAGACTTAGTCATCTAGTTTAATTTGAAGAAGCCCACCAACTTGAAATTAACAGCCGAGAGAATAAAAGACTATTTCATTTTCTGAAGCCTTCTTCTTTCTCTTGCTTCTCCATGGACAACCATTTATGGCTTCTGATTCATCTCCTAACTATATGCATTATGTCGGTTTCAGGCGAAGGTAGGCTCGCTCTATTATTTTGTTTAATCCGAATTGTATGGGGTATTACTTATATCGAACACGAGTTTTAACTTTTTATTGGTTTACTTTGCAGTGTTTGTGAGCATAGATTGTGGGGCATCAGGTTCTTTCACAGATGAAAACACAATTGTTTGGAAAGGAGATAGTGACTTGATCTCAAATGGTGTTACATACGCAGTGCAATCAAACTACACAGTATCTCGTGTTATGGACACCTTGAGGGCTTTCACCACTCGTAAGAAGAATTGCTATTCTATAGAAGCTACACAAGGGGAAAAAGTATTGGTTCGTGCAGGTTTTAACTACGGGAACTATGACAGAAAGTCAAACCCTCCGAATTTTGATCTTCATTTCAATGGGAACTTTTGGATCACTGTCAACTCTTCTCAAGTGAAAGTATACGAAGCTATCTATGTTCTGAAAAAGAAAGTTGTAAGTGTATGTGTGGCACAGACGAATCCCAACCAGATTCCATTCATATCGACTCTTGAAGTACGTAGCCTTGACATACAAGTTTACGGCAATATGGGCACAAATTATGCATTATTCACGAACATAAGGACTG
Organism: Artemisia annua; assembly: GCA_014162995.1. Classification (NCBI taxonomy): domain Eukaryota; kingdom Viridiplantae; phylum Streptophyta; class Magnoliopsida; order Asterales; family Asteraceae; genus Artemisia; species Artemisia annua. The sequence goes on along the minus strand of LBNU01031482.1, from coordinate 23,488 downwards.
CTTATGCTGTAAATGAGAGTATAAGGTAAGTAATTGTGCTATTTCTGTATATTATTTCTGTTTGTCTCAAATATCCATCACTAAATGATATCATATATTTTCGCAAAACCTTAACACTGACGGATCCACTTATAAAATCTTTATCAGTCAAGGAAGAACAATTTGATCGATTTTCATTAGACATTCAGAAAAGCTTATAAAATCTTTATCAGTCAAGGAAGAACGATTTGATCGGGATAATTGTATAAAAATGCATCTAACTTGACAACTTTTACTTTTGTATTCACTTGACTTTTAATATTTCTAATTGTCAAACTTGCTAATATTTCCTATTGTATGCGTTATTACGGGTAAGGTTTTGTGGCCTTTGAAACTTGCTAAGACGTATGTGGCATTTGAAGCTTGTGACAAGTAGAACCTTACCCGTAATAATGTTTACAAAAGGAAATATTATCAAGTTTGATAATTAAATAAAAAAATTAAAAGTTCGGTATATATAAAAGGAAAATGTATCATGTTAGATGCATCTTTAGACATTATCCCTATATTATCATATGGGAAATCATACCTACATTACAATGTAGTCAATTCCCTACATTTCCGTTGAAAAAAATGGTAGGGACAGGTGGAAACATGTATTAGAGACTTATAGCATGGACTGAACTGTACATTTTTAAAACTTTTTTCAAAGGAAATATATGTAGGGAATTGCCTACATTGTAATGTAGTTATGATTTCCTCATTATCATATATCTTAGTATTTAAAACTAATGGGCAAACTCCTCTTAACTTTTAAGGTTTCCAAAGGACCCCTATGATCGAATTTGGTGGCCTGCAGTCATTGGCGATGGGCTAATAAATGTAACAACCGATGCAACTCTCATCAATGTTGACGTGCCCGATAATCCTCCTCCAGCAGTCCTAGAAAATGGGATTTCGATACCAATTGAAAACAGAACTAATATTATAAACCTAGGATTAACTATTATTGATTATCCTGCTCGCTATCCCATCTATATCAACTGGTATTTCTCTGAAGTTATTAAGCTTAATCCTGGAGAAATACGTTCTTTCAGAATTTACATAGACAATGTAGCTTTCTCACTCCCAATTGTACCACCTTTCGGAAATGTGACTCAATATTTTATCAGCAATCTTACAGCCACTCTTGACACTAACTTCTCATTATACCCTATTGGTGATTCCACATATCCTCCTCTCATTAATGCTGCTGAGCTTTTTTCTATTAGTGATCCCCTAACAAACGGTACCAATAATGACGATGGTAAGCCTTCTAACACGTATCTATCTCTCTTTCTACTATTTATAAATTTAAATTTCCATTTACGACATATAGCTTGTTGATATATATTTTTTGTGTTCTAAATTTAGTCGAGGGTTTGTCTTCTCTTCAACTCGCATTTAGAAGTTTGCAAGAATGGGGAGGAGACCCGTGTCTCCCTGCACCTTATTCATGGGAATGGATAGTATGCAACAATGAACCCACACCTCGTGTAACATCACTGTAAACACTATATAATCTTTTTACTTCGTAACATGGAGAAACTTCAGCTTAACTCAATTATTATGTTTTTCGAATTTTCAAACTAATTATAACTGTAACATATTTTTGTGCAGCCTTCTTAATAGTTTTAACCTATCTGGGCCACTTCCAGACTTTAGTAACATGACCGCTCTCGAAATAATGTAACTTTATTCATATATACGAGTAATTAAATTCTAAAATTTTCTATATTGGCTATATTATATCAGTCATTATATTGAGTATACTCCTTCTTTTCAGAGATTTCCATAATAATAGCTTGACTGGGCCAATTCCTAGTTTCATAGGCACCTTGCCAAATCTCAAACAGATGTGAGTTATCTTTCCCCTTTACCTTCGTTTATTTGTACACTCTTGGAGTCTTTGGACAATTAATGTTTCTGTTATTATAACTAATATATTTTTCATGTAGAAATTTGGCAGATAATCAGTTTAGTGGATCCATACCAAGATCTTTATCAAGAAACTCCAAGTTAAATTTATCGTAAGCTACTTCTTTGTCCTCCTTAATTACTTGACTCTTAAGTATATGATTTCTTCAAAGTTTTGTATTACGTAATATTTTTGTCAATTATTGAACAGTGTTGCTGGAAATCCTTTGTTGTGCACCAATGATAAGTCATGCCCAGGAAGCGGTAATAGTAAAACGAGTAAATTACCAATAATACTTGGAATCACTATTCCAATACTTTTCATATTTTGCATCATCTTGGGTGTTTTAATCGTAAGGCATAGACGAAAAGCTAGTGTTCCGCCAAATTCAGGTTAGACGTATAATTGATTAAGTTGTCACAATTAAGTATATAAATTCCAATAATTTGCTTCGTCTTTAAATACTCCCATTTAGCTGCATAGTTGCTTAGTTTTGCGACAACAGTTTCAGGGAATATGAGTCACAGAGCAAATGCTACAACTAGCGCTACGCGGGGAATTACACAGTTTGATAACTCTGATGACAATGGTGATAATGACGAAGAGCGATTTTATAGCTCACCTGCTCCTTTACTTGTTGGAGGCCGGTCAACGTAACAATTGAGAAAAAAATGTAATATTGTTAATATAAAATCTATGCATTAATTGTAACGAGTGTTTAAATTTAAGTAAACAGGAAGAGTTGAGTTTGAACAAAATTCAAAATAGAGCATTATCACTCTGTTCTAGAGTTTATTCGAAATAGAGTGTTATATAACTCTGTTCTAGAGCATTATCATGTGTGTGCGCGCGCGTGCCACAACAAATTGGTTCACGAAGTTACGAGTTTGAAAAATCGGCTTAATACGTTTGACGAATTAACAAGTAACCGGGAATGACGTGACTTGTGTAGCAAGTCACTAAAAGGCGTGGGAAATAAAGGTTCAAACTTTTATTTAGTTTCAAATGATTTAGACTATATATGNTGGAAACCCTTTGTTGTGCACCAATGATAAGTCATGCCCAGGAAGCGGTAATAGTAAAACGAGTAAATTACCAATAATACTTGGAATCACTATTCCAATACTTTTCATATTTTGCATCATCTTGGGTGTTTTAATCGTAAGGCATAGACGAAAAGCTAGTGTTCCGCCAAATTCAGGTTAGACGTATAATTGATTAAGTTGTCACAATTAAGTATATAAATTCCAATAATTTGCTTCGTCTTTAAATACTCCCATTTAGCTGCATAGTTGCTTAGTTTTGCGACAACAGTTTCAGGGAATATGAGTCACAGAGCAAATGCTACAACTAGCGCTACGCGGGGAATTACACAGTTTGATAACTCTGATGACAATGGTGATAATGACGAAGAGCGATTTTATAGCTCACCTGCTCCTTTACTTGTTGGAGGCCGGTCAACGTAACAATTGAGAAAAAAATGTAATATTGTTAATATAAAATCTATGCATTAATTGTAACGAGTGTTTAAATTTAAGTAAACAAGAAGAGTTGAGTTTGAACAAAATTCAAAATAGAGCATTATCACTCTGTTCTAGAGTTTATTCGAAATAGAGCGTTATATAACTCTGTTCTAGAGCATTATCATGTGTGTGTGCGCGCGCGTGCCACAACAAATTGGTTCACGAAGTTACAAGTTTGAAAAATTGGCTTAATACGTTTGACGAATTAACAAGTAACCGGGAATGACGTGACTTGTGTAGCAAGTCACTAAAAGGCGTGGGAAATAAAGGTTCAAACTTTTATTTAGTTTCAAATGATTTAGACTATATATGCAAGAGATTTACCTAGCCCTTTATTTAAGGACCAAGGGTTTTTCATTTCATTTACATGTTAGACTTTTACACAACCTAAATCATTTTTCTCTATCCCCTAGCACCCCATTCAGCCAAACACATAAGGAGAACAAGATCATTATTTTGATCTTGCTCTTGCTTTCTTGATTACTTGTTAATCATAAGTCATAACCTTGTTGTTACAAGTGTCTTGTAATCGAGGGATTCGGTAAAAGAGTAAGTGTATCAATCCTTTAGAGGTTGAAGCATTTGAGTCATAAGTGGTGTTTCTTGGAGTTTTGGCTGAAAGATCGGATATAGTTTAGTGCTCGAGGATCTGATCTCATCTCATTGAATCAAAGTAAGTACTCGTTTACGTTTACATGTTCTTATAATTATGTTGGTATATGTTTTATACACGAAAATTATGTAGTAGTTTTCTTTAATGATTAATTTACATTTACATGAAAGATCCGTGTTATTGTTGATGTATAAATCGTGTATTAATTTGGTATATCCATGCTTCCACTTTGTTGAACTTGAAACTTGTTATGAACTTGTGTTTCTTGGTTTCATATACACGAATAAAATTAAAACTATACATAGAAATCACATCACGAACAACAATCATAAAGTAGACAAAGCCTTTATTTATTTTCTGCAAACCGAATCACACACACACTTTCTCTTCTTTAAATCTCCAAACTGATCTTAGCTTTGCTTATTTCCTTAAAATTAAAGTACAATCAAGGAAACCACTAAAAGATATTTCGGCTTAAGATCTTTTCCAAAAGGTCTTAGGTAGGTATTGGTTTTTGTTTTATGTTCAAAATCGATGAGGGGTTTATAAATGATATTTTAAAGATCTTTTCTTGAACTATCTTATTTTGTCTTGTATTTTGTTTCGAATATGTTGTGGCTTTATGTTGTGGAAATAGGTTTATGATGATGTTAATAAGAAGTCTCGTGTTAATAAGAAGTCTAGTGTTATTTGTGTATGACCCTATAGTTCTCGTATATTAGTGGCAGTATTAATTTTTATGTTATGTCATGCGCATAAACCAACATGTTAATCTTGCTCAAATCTAGCCTATAATGCTCCGGAGGTAGCCGAATATTAGTCATGGTATCATTTGCTCGGATTTATCAGATATTGCTCTGGCTGTAACTAGATGTTAGTTATGATAGCATTTGCTCGAGCGTAGCCGATATTGCTCCGGAGGTAGCATGATATTAGCATGTTAGCATAGCTCGGATTTAGCCGATACTAGCACATGTCATGGTTACATTTCAGTTTAGTTTAGCTTGGTTTATTCACTAAGCTTTGGCTTACGTTGCTACAATTATGCTTTTATGTAGGTATTGGTTAAGACAATCAAAGTGTTGATTGAGGCAGGTATTATGTCAAAATAGTGTAGCTCGTGGGTTAGGGTAACGAGCTTCTCACACATCTCATGTTATCGCTCTAGAATGCCCCAAAATGAGTAAAAAATTGTATTAATGTATTGTGGTCTAGTTCATGTATTTTTGTAGTCATAGACTAAAGGAATTTTTAGGTTAAGGTCTGTTTTTATAGAAATGGCACTTCCGCACACTTTGAAAGTAAACAATGTATTAGATATTCATGTTAAAGCTTGATTTGAGGTTTTAACGAGTTATTTAGTTTTCCGAAATTGAAGGAATTGGGTCACACAGCGTATAAAGTCTTTGTAAAAAAAATTTGGGCGTTTAAAGTAAGAATTGTTTTGCTCTCTTATTGACTGTATGCAAATATGGTTTATTTAGTATTTTTCAAGATGTTTCGACATAATGTATCTTTGTTTTCTTTTTAATTGAAGAGACAAATGATAAACATTAAAAGAAAACGAAATCTTATTGAATGTATAGTCCCTTTTAATGATGTATTGTTTGGCAACTTGAGTTAACCTTTTCTATGTTTAAGCTTGATTTTTTTGGAAACCCAACAAGTTATAAAGTATATAATCATCTAATATGTGAATTTTAAAATCCATAATTAATGACTTTGTTACTAAGTAATACTCTATTAGAGTGCCTCCTCTAATGATATGAAATTTGAGTACAACTGATCTTATCTTATACAAATTTACTTCACTTGATTGTGACGGTACTTATTACGGAGTATATATCCTTTTGACTGGTGTAGACCCATGGGTATTGACTTTCATGTGACAAGGAAGTTTAAGGGTATGACTCTCATGCCCAATATTAGGTATGCCTCATACAAGAAGACCCCCCATTACCTGCCAAATAGGTTTAAGAAATTTGTTGTTCACAACGCCAAGGAGTTGAAAGTTCTCATGATGCACAATGGGTACATTGTTTGCGATGCAAAACTATAATTACAAATTTATAAATTTTGTTAGTAAACTACTTTGAAAGTTGTAATGGTGTTATTGGAAGTCCTAAGGGGCCGTTTCTTTTTCTTTTGCATCATCTGTGCACTAATATGAGTGGGTCCTTTAAATATATTAATGTTTTTCTTTTAGTTGGGGTCCACAAAAACATGTTGCAACATCTATATGTTAAGGACATAAAATTGCTATCTCCTCCCCATACAGATCCATTAGCAGCAATGAACTCACATTTCATTATACTCATCTGAATCTAGAAACAAAAAAGAAACGGGCCCTAAGTGACATTGCATAACTTTGTTATGGTGCCTATTTATAATTTAACATGTACAATTATGTTCTTGAAGAATGAATTAATATTTTTAGGAATATTTTAAAACACTGTTAAAAAAAGGAATATTTTAAAACAACATACACAAACCTCCTCATCGAAACTTTTGGCCAAAGTGCCACGTGTTAAAGAAAAAGAAAGAAGCCGACGTCAGAGACTCTAATCCTTTGAAATGAAAGTTGGAAGTCATTGATGTCGAATATCTCCCAGTAGCGTCATTAACCAAAGGAAGAAGATTGTTGAGTTTGCAACACAATTGGATGTTGTTGTTACCAACAAGTTGGCCAGTTACAGCAGCCTGAAAAACGAGTAAACTTATGAATCATCTCTCGACTCCTTTTAATTTGTTGCCCAAGACTATTGTGGTTATCACATTAGAGTTTAGTTTTGTATTAGTGCAGTTTTGCTACAAAAACTCTAAAGGCTATAACATCACTGAATTTAAAGCATCTATATTTATCATTTACGAAGATAACGACCATCACAAACACTTTTTCACGTATTTATTTTTCTTTTGAGATTGTCATACCAAAACTATTGGAGGTTATGTTTCATTGGACTTGTCGAAGGAAAGAAGATCAAGCCAGTTATACACAATGAACACAAAACATTTTCGCTAAATAATTGATAAAGATGATAGTTGCACTATTTATTCGATTTATGTCAAAACCACGTGCGTGAACGGATTTAAAACTAGTTTTAACATAATGTAACAAAATTTTCTTTTTTACCATAGATAAAAACAAAATTCACATTTTGACATATAAAAGCATATAAAACACGGCACTTCTGACTTCTCCCCCAAATCCACCTCTATAAATAACCACCGATCATCTCTGTACTTTTTTCCAAAATCCAAACCCTCACACACACACAAAACACACACAGAGACATTGAAGTGATAATAATAATAAAAAAAGAATGGATGAAGAATTACTAGCACTACAGCGTCAATTCGAATCAGCTCAAGAAGCTAAATCAAGTATCCGTTTATCAGAACGTAACGTCGTTGAATTAATTCAAAAGCTTCAACAGTTGAATATTATTAACTTTGATCTTCTTCATACTGTTTCTGGCAAAGAATATATTACTCCGGTACTCTCTCTCACTTTTTTTTTTTTTATAACTATGTGTATTTCATTTTTGTTATTTTTTATGCAATTGTTGTGTATCACTCGGTGCTTCTAACCGCTGTTTACGGCGTCTAATTCTGTTAATTTTATGCAATTGTTGCTAATTGTGAGTAATCGGCGTTAGATGTGTAATGTAATTTATTCATTTCTGTTAATTTTATGTATTTGTTGACTAATCTGTGTTTAGTGTGTGTAATTAGGTTCATTTTCTGTTAATATGATTGTTTAGGGTGCGTTTAGTCGGTGAAAACTTTCATTAGAAACTGAAAATACTGAAAACCCGTTTAGTCACAAATTTTTATGAAATTTTTCTGAAAGAATGAAAATCTCATTTTCCAAAATTTAACTAGAATTTAGGAATGCACTCTTTTTACATCCCCTTGCATTTTTCAATTTTCTGAAAAATGTCATCTAAACTTGTTCTCTAAATTTATAGCTCCTTTCTAGGGATAAAAACTCTTCACTTTTTCTAAAGAAATTGAAATAGAAAATTAAAGAAATTTTTCTACAACTAAACGTTAACGAACCCTTAGGTTGTGTTTAGTTGGTGAGATATGAGGCATTTTTCTAGAAAAGTTTCCACAAAAAACTGAAAACGTAGGGAACTTGTTTAGTCGCACATTTTCTAAGAAAGTGAAAAGTTCAAGTTTCAAATCATAACTATAATTTTTAAACAAGCTATTAACACTTGTCAACATTTTTCCTTGCACTCTATCTACAAATCCCTTGCACTTTTCATTTTTTCTAAAAAATAGCATCTAAACACGTTTTCTAAATTTTCAACTCTTTTTTAGTGATAAAAACCCTTCCTTTTTCTAAAAAAATCAAGATAGAAAATTAAGGAAATTTTTCTACAACTAAACACACCCTTACCGTGTCTATGTTTTGTTTATATATGCTAGTTTTATGTATCAGTTGTGTAGAACTGTGCGTTATAAAAAATAAAAATAATAGATAAAAATTGTCTGTACTTTTATTCATTTGTGTTAATTTTGTGTAATTTTTTGGAGCTCGAATTATTTTAAGGAAGCTAGAGTTTAATTATATATGCTTGATCCAAGCTAGAGTTGAGTTTGAGCTCTGATGTTTTCTAATCGATTAGAGATATAGCTAGGAAGTGTATGCATTTGACTTTGCTCGATTACACCATCATGTGTGAGTCAAAGTTTTTTAGCTGTTCCAGTAATTGCTGTGTAATTTGGTTAACAATGTGTAATTTAAGTTCTTTGTGTTAATTTTATATTTTTGTGTAAAAGGGTTAATCGTTATTAAATTGACCCATTTCTGTTAATTTTATGCAATTGTTGTGTATTCAGTGAATTGTTTGTAATTTTATTCATTTCTGTTAGTTTCATGTATTGTTGTGTTAATCGCGTTATATGTGTGTAAATTGTTTCATTTCACTTGGTTTTATGCCACTGTTGCGAATAGGTGTCTTATGTGTTTGAACTTGTTAAATTTTGTTAGCTTTTTTTGTAATTGTTTTAAACTATGTAACATATTAGTGTAATTGATTTGTAATCGCCGTTAGATGTTAGTAATTTGATACATTTGTGATAATTTTATGTAATTTTTTGATATATCTGTTATAGGAGCAATTACGGGTTGACATTGTGTCTGAGATCAAGAAATTAGGGCGTGTTTCACTGATTGATCTTGCGGATCGTGTTGGTGTTGATTTGTATCATGTGGAGAAGCAAGCGCAAGTTGTTGTTGCTAATGATCCGTTGTTGATGTTAACTAATGGTGAGATTATATCGGATTGGTATTGGAATAATGTTTGTGAGGAGATTAACGATCGGTTGCAAGAATGTAGTCAGATTGCGCTTGCTGAGATTGCTGCTCAGTTGCAAGTTGGTTCAGAGTTGCTCGTGAACGTGTTGGAGCCTCGAATTGGATCCCTGGTATTGCTGGACATTTTTTATTCTATTCGAACTAGCCTTAGATTGTATATTGCATTATCGTGTATGTTACTGTTTTAGGATTTAGTGCTAAAGAGAGACAGAGAATATGAAGAAATGAATGTCACAAGTATCGGCAATGCTAGATTTCTAGTGTCTATGGCTGGGTGATGATTAGTAGTTTAGTACATCTAAGATAACACGAGAACAGGAAATAAATCAAATCGGGTAGGAAAGATTGGTTAACCATTAAACCTAATAGTTCTTCGTGAAGATACCTGGTTACCGTGACAAGTCATCTTGCAGTAGTTGGGTTATCATATGATTTTAGTTATAGCTTATAAGTATTACCAAAAAACTTGGTTATCTTTCTTAAAGCTTCAAGCTTTTATTCACTTGGAATAATATGTTCAATTGGTCTAGTACGCGTACTGATGACTTATGTTTATGACATGTAGATAAAAGGCAGACTTGAAGGTGGACAGCTGTACACACCAGCATATGTTGCACGTGTTAATGCAATGGTTCGTGGGGCTGCTAGGGGCATCACTGTCCCTATGAACTTGTCAGCATTGTGGAGCTCTTTACAGCTGTTGCTACAAGAAATGGATGGTGCAAGCGGTGTGGCTGTCGAAGGAACATTTTTCCAATCAATGTTTAATGGATTGGTGAAGGAAGGGCAAGTTCTTGGATCAGTTCGTGCTGGAGTTCATTGGACACCCAATGTGAGTGACTCACCTTCTCGTATCATCTATTCTTGATTTCTTGGATTACTCGTTAATTGGCAATCTAATTAGTTATTACATCATGTAGGTTTTTTCCATTGCTCAAAGGGAATGTGTGGATTCTCTCTTTTCACAGGTATGAAGTTATCCTTAATAATCCAGTTGTTCCCATTTCCTGTCTAATAAAGTAATTAGGGACATTAGTTATCTTATGCTACATACTTGAGACCTGTTCAATCTTGAATGTTTGATATAATTATTGGATGTTCCTTGGACAATTTATAAGTTGTAGATGAGAGTGTGATTCACAATCCTAGTTTATTATGCAGGGCTTGTGGTTCTAAGACTGATTTTTTTTTTGCACTTGTTCTTCTCCCTATATATGAACTTTCGTTTGCGTTCTGTTTAGGTTTGCCATACTATCAGCACCTTGATTTGATCGAGCCAGGGAAGCTATCATGATGATAAAAATCAGCTGAACCAAATTTCTTATGCTAAATAGTTGGATGAGATTGATAGTCAGCATGTCATTATAGAAACATAATTAATAAATATCAGTCCACGGAAGAATATTCTGGCATGTTTGATTTTTGTATAACTGTTCTTTAAATATCTGGTACAACCTGCAGTCAGGAATTCTTCCTGATTATAGTAATATAAGAGTCAAGGAAGGATATCCAAGCATTTTAGTTGGTATTCTGTTAGACATTGACTCCTTTTTACTTGCTTTCGGAGATATCTTAACTTAATCATACTGTTTGTTGCAGAACTCTCTTGTAAGCTATGAATCTCTGCATAAACTTGGAATCACACAACCCAGTCAGTTTCTGCAGGTATTATAAGTTTATTTTTTGTACTCAAATGTGCTAGAAACACCTGTTGAGGGGAATAACTTCATATATTTTAGTTTTGTAGGATCATATGAAAGCATCTTGTAATATTTATCTAATTGAGGTTGTGGTCATTCATGTGAATTTAGTCCAGGTATCCTGAAGGTATACCTTTGATTACTTTATTTGTTCACCCTTCGACTGTTGAGATGCTCGATGCTGCTGCAGAGGATGCCATTGAACGTGGTAGCTGGTAAGGCTTTGCTACAACAAATTTTCATTTTTTTAAATTCTCTCTCCAGATAATTAGCAACACTCAAAGGTTAAGCTAATACACTGTTCCGGCACTGACTAAAAGATGTCAACTGAAATTTTGCATATTTTACGGCTGCACATTTGATGTTTGGTGCTAGTGTTTTACTATACATGCCTAGGAACACATTTTTATTGTTTCCTTTGATAGGATATTGCATTGCTTTACTCAAACCGCTAGAACTCAGCTTCCTATCTTTTGAATATCATCTAGACACGGATAGGTTTTTGTTGAAAGGACATCTTTACCTAGGTTCTTCACTGTTCACTACAGGATCGATTCACTTTCAGTTTTACCAGCATCCTTTGTATCTCAGGATGCACATAAGATGTTGTCTCTTTGTCCCTCCGTACAGACGGCACTTAAGGTAATTCCCTTCTAAAGTTCCAACAACTATTCACAAGCTCGAGGCGATTAACGAGCTCTACTTAATTATTAGTTTTCTGTTGCCTTTTCAGGATAATAAAGCACTCATTTTGGGGGATTCATATGTTTTCAGCACTGCCTTTGTCAAGGTACAACAACTGTCCCCATAATTCCATTTAATTTTAATGGCAGTTTGGTAAATATCTCATCTAGTCTCGTGTCACCTGTGTTACACGAAAAGCAATTGTCCTACAGATTTATAGTCGGTATCTCAAATTTAGTGGATGCAGCATGTCTATTTCCCGTAGCATATCAAACATATTTGATTGCTAGTTGCTGTCAGTAATTATTTTTTATTTTTTATTTTATTTTTTTATTTACTTTTTTTTTTGAAGGCATTTTTTTAAAAAATGAAGAAAATAACTAAAATTCTAATTGAACAGCTGAGATAGAAAATGAAAAGCTGAACTTGATAGTTGCTGTCAGTAAATGAAACAAATAGCTGGATCATAAACTTAAATTCTTGGGGTTCTCAGTTTTTAAACACCCGAATCTCAGTCTTCATATTCAAGCTCATCTGGTAAAAATACTTTGTGAATTGTTTTTGCAGGATCTGTATGAACGTATGGAGAAAGATTTGGATACCATTAGTTTATCTGGGTCTTCGAGCACTGGCCTTGCTGATGACTGGCATGCCACCAAAGTTGCTAAATCAGGGCAAGAAACAAGCGGCACTCCAGCTGACTTCAATGACGCAATTAGTGAAAGTGGGTCTAACAAACCAGTAACAGATAGAGGATCAAAGAAAAAGAAAGGGAAGACCAACACAAATTCAAAGGCAAGCGCAGTTGATAATAATTCAGATAATCCAGAACCTGTTCCTGCTAAATCAAAGAAGAACAGAAAAGGCAAGGTTGCATCATCATCAACCGGGTCTGACCCAAAATCAAATAAGATAAAAGAAGAAAGCAGTGGTATGTTTACAGAAGAAGAATTATGTCAAAAGATAACTGAACTTGTTCCTGACTTTGAAGATCAAGGTGAGTTCAGTGTCCGTCTGTGCTCTTATTTAGCTTCTTTATGTCATGATTTATTCACTAGAGTGTGTAATATTGTAGGTGTTGATCCAGAGACAATTATAGTACCCTTGGCCACTCATTTACGGCCCATGCTTCTCAATGCATGGAATGAGAGAAGAAAGGCTGCATTTACAGACAATACACAAAAAATTAAACGTGTCCTTGATAATTTGCAGAAGAAACTTGATGAGGTAAGCAGAGGTACAAGGGATTAAATTCGATCTGTGTTTCTGTGTCATAACTCATAGCTCATTTTAGGCAATATAATGCTCTTTTCTGATTAATAAAACTCTTGTTTGCAGTCTTCCCTGAATATGCAGTTATATGAGAAAGGTTTAGATTTCTTTGATGACAACCCATCAACCTCGGTAACCATAACACTTATTTTCTACTGAATGTGTGTGTCCTCTATGGACCTAACAGTTGCTTACTGTGATGGTGCAGGCTCTTTTGCACCGACATTTACTAAAAACTACAGCTGTTCCTATGGTAGACATGCTGTTATCAAATATGGTAACATATTTGAGCCTTTGCATCTTACTTTAATTACCTCATAGCCTACACGTTTAACCTAAAAGACTGGCATGATTATGGTCCTCTCATCAGGATATGCTTATTAAGTTGAAAAATGGTGTTGATGTTCAAGACGTCAATGACGCAGAATCTGCTCCACTTAGCTCTGGGGATCGAATTGCTCTGGTATGATATATGCTATATTGTTGTAATTTCTCAGCTATCGTGTCTATATATCTTTAGATCCTTTTTGATTTTTCAATCTTGTTGTGCTTATATTATTAATAGATCTTTTTGCTGTATGGTAATAGGCAAAGAAATTCGACGGGCCTCTATCTGTAAAGGCTAATGCAGTTGTTGAATCTTTGGAAGGGAAGGTTAGTCTCTATTCAGAAACTCTGTTCATATTACGTGTAAATAGTGGAATTTGTTCTACACATCCTGATAAAGCAATGTGTAGATAAAGCAATGTTCGCAACTGAAGCTCTGTTTGTTATCCGTGAAGCTAAGACTTTAGTGCCTTACCCTGTTCCCGTAATCACTAAACCCTAAGAAGAAGGGGCTATCCACAAAAACTGATAGATTTAAACTGAGTAGTTGTTCTTTCTTTGCCACTCCACATGATTATTGTTTTCCGAAATTGAACCGCGAGATTAATTAACTTGATTGGTTCTACTCCACTTTAAGTGACTTCTAACATCCTTCTATGTTTATGTGAACTTTTTTTGTCACTACCTTTATCAGCATGTACCTATATTCTAACCGCATAGAATTTAATGTTTTCTCAATTGTTTTTTGTGACAGCGTGTCGAAGCATATATGATAGCACTTAGAGAATTTGCAGAAGAGTGGTATGAAAGATGCTCCAGTTTTATTGTCTTTTAGTGTTATGTTAATTCTTTTTAATGAGTGACAAAACTGGCCAATTTAATAATTATCATCACATTCCTATATCTGTAGCGGGCTAACTGTGAAAAAGCTGGACAAGAAATTGGAAAGAACTCTGCTCCATTCGTATCGCAAGGTATGAGCTTTTAACTGCTGAAACCTCATTTTACATGTTACTTCTTTGTCATGTTTGCCATATGATAAATGTTACATGACACAAGTTTAAACCCTTTTGCAGGATTTGTCGGCTCAAGTTGCTGCAGAAACTGATCCAGTCACCATTCTGCCTAAAGTTGTTTCTCTACTATATGTACAGGTTAGTACAACCCTACTTCATACTTCTTTAGCAATTTCTGTTATAATTTACTTATTCTTATTTGCTCATCTCATTTGTTGACTTTGATTTTTGACTGTAGTTTTACGCAAGAGCTCTTCAAGCACCAGGGAGGACCATTTCAGTTGCAATCACAAAATTGAAGGTATAAAGTTTTTTCCTGGATGAGGGTTTCGTACATACTTCTACCTTGCTTTTGTTTTTAATGCAAGTTCTCGGTCTTAATGTCATATAAGTATGCAAATTAATTTTGCATATCCTGTTATGTTATGGTATCAGTTGGTAAATTAAATGCTGCTGGTTAATCCTAGTTAGATATGCCAGATATTCTAAGATTTTTCACATCTCAGATCCAGATTTATATAAATATAACACGGTTGAAAAAATTCTATTGGTTAGTCCTTGTCAAAATTCAGATGATTAATTCTCATACCACAATGTAAAACCTTTCGTGTCTTTCCATCTAACGATGTCCATTTGATTTCATTAGTGACAGTTTGGCCAAACTATCAAAAGCGACACTGTATAAATTTGATCATGCAAAATTAATTTATCCAAGGACACTATAGTTTATGCTACAAGCTGCATGTTCGTAGAAATTAGCAAATAACACTAGTTAATTTCTAAAAACATATAATGTTGTGACGATGATTAGTGGATTGGTATTTGTCTATTTATGGTTTCTTAGTAAACAAGTTTGCTAACCCATGGTGTGTTGATAACTCAGGATAAACTAGATGATTCAGCATACAAAACCCTAGAAGAGTACCATGCGGCAACAGTGACGCTTTTGACTCTAATATCAGCTGCATCGGGCGATGTAAGTCATTCTCCGATGTGTTCCTAAATAATAGCTGACACACTAATCATTTATGGGATAATTTGGATGAAAAGTGTTTGGCTACACGGTTTAGGCCATCTATACTCCCAAGTTGTACGGTATACATTTTCATATCGATCCATACTTACATGTTTTTTTTGACACGATAGGAAGAAGATTGTAATTCTGACAGAACTTTAAGCAAAAAGGAGCTCCTGGAGAGGTTGATGCCAGCATTGAAAAGCCTAGTCTCTCGGCCTTCACAATAACTTCTTCATGCATATAACACACTCCTAGGATCCCAAAGTTGCACGGGAATAGAAAAAACAAGTAACTCCATGATTTTAGTTGCTTTAGTTTTCAGGAGAGCTCAAGCATCAATCAAGTCAAGATGATCATCGTCAGACTTTTTCTTGGGTTCTTGAAGTTTATATAACATTTTGAATAGGTAAAAGAGACATAGAAAAAAGATGTTATCTTGGTGTATTATGCTAATGAGCTAACTGTGTTGGTGTTTCTCGTCATGCAAAATATACGTGAACTGTGGCCAGGAAACTTCATTTTCGCGTATTTTGTTGTTTGTTGACATAAATTTCAAGGAAATTTAAATAGACTAATTGATAATATAATCTAAAGACCTCAAGGAAGAAGCAATGAGTATTTAATAGAAGCCGCAAAGCAAGTGGCGTGGCTGTGTTTGGGTGACAAGTCGAGATGGTGAGACTATACTACCAGGGAGGGCTTTATTTGGTTTGAGCAAAGTGAGACTATACTACCAGGGAGGGCTTTACTTGGTTTGAGATGTAAAAATTTTAATTAAAGTTGCATTAAATGGAAACATAGATCCCTAAAAGAATTTATAAGAGCACAAAAGTAGATTGCTCGAGGCCAAGCAAAAATTGAGATGGTAACACAACCTATTTTATCATTCTCTACAATGATATTTCTTTAAAGGGATTATTTTACCAGATTTTAGATGTCATAATTTTTTTAATTGTAGCGTTTGATAAATAGTAGCAAGGAGTTAAAAGTCCCAATAACTGGTTGAATTCTGTTAGCTTCAACTCATTGGGTCCATATGTCTTGTCCATAACATAAGAATCATCAAGACCTTGTGATTTACCGTACCCGATAGGTCTAGAGATCTTGATGGTTTGTAGAGTGAGATTTATGTGTCTCGTCAAAAAAATTTCTATAAGATCTCCCCAGTCAGAAAAAGCAAAAAATTGACTTCTGTAGGATTTCTCCAAACAAAAAAAGATAAAAAGAATAAAAATGCTTGTATGATTTTTACATCACATTCTTTGATATAAGTATATAACTTTGTACTAAGAGCATGGGGTATGGTTGGCTGGTGGGTGGCGCCATCACCACCAGCCGAAAAACACCCATGGCGCACCGTAACATTGCTCGCGCCGTCGTCCCTTGCGGCGTCATCATGACTCAGCGCCGTGGGCTTTTNTAAAAAAAATAAAAATAAAAAAACACAATTAAACCCCAAAAAAAACCTTATAAATACCCCTTATTATTCCATACTTCACACGCACTTCCAATCTATTAAATCTCTACTTCTATTATCTATTTCCATCCAAAATGAATCCAAACCAACCATGGATCAACAACATGCTAAACGATCCGACGAACCAAATGGCGGGATCGTCTTCGAATCCCGGTTACAATTCGGGATCGTCTTCGAATCCCGGTTACATTCCCACCTTCCAAACCTCATTTATGAATCCCGACGATCTAGCATTGTTTAGCCAATGGAAATTACAACAACAACAACAACAATATAATCAATTTACACAATCTCAACAAACAAACCAAGCCATCCCTTCACAACCAAATTCGGACCATGGTTCGTTTTATCAAGTTGACGAAGACAAAGATGAAGATAAAACGGAATCCGATGAAGAAGTTGTTCCGACACCGACCTCAAAAAAATCGAGGAGCAAGACGATGGCGAAGAAGCCAAAGTCAAAGGCAAAGACGAAGAAAACCAACAAAGACAAAGACAAAGAGGTCGATGAAGATGTGGTCCCGTCCCGACAACCACGAACTTTTTGGAGCCAAGAAGAGGAGTATCTTTTGGCGGAGTGTTACATCCAAGTATCCGAGGATCCAAAAGTGGGTGCGGACCAACAAAGGGATACGTTTTGGTACAAAGTGCTCGAAGTATACAACAAAGAAGCAAAGAGGCTTAAGTATACTACTCGTACCAAAAACATGTTGACGGGAAAGTGGACTCAAATGAATAAAGATATCAAGAAGTTTAATACGGTTGTTGATGAAACGGCGGTTATGAGTGGGGAAGGTGATAAAGATTTTATGAATCGTTGTCACATTTTGTTTAAAAAACAATGGGATATGAATTTAAACACTTGACCGCTTGGGGCTTTTTGAAAGACAAGCACAAGTGGAAAAATCCCGACTCGACTTTGGCAAGACGTAATCGTCTTCGGCCTAGGCAAGAGGAGCCCGAGCATTTTGGACCCGACGAGTTGCCACGGCCCGACGGCATGTACCGGGTTTCTAAGAGTCGACGTTCGTCAAACTCGACCGCTAATTCCGGTTCAAACCCGGCATTGTTTCAAATGTTGCAACAACAATACGAGTTAGACCGCAAGGCAAAGATGGATGTTCTCGAGCGAGAGTCACTCGCGAGAGTTACTTTATATGAATCACAAAATATTGCCGAGGAGATGCGGGTGCTAGAAATGGATACAAGCAAGATGGATCCGATCAACGCAAGGGTCGTGAAAGCACAACAAGCTCGAATTAGGGCAAGGTATCCTACCGACGAGGATTAGGCTTTTATTTCTAAGTTTATGTATTAGGATTTTAATTTTATGCATTTTTTTATNGAAAAAAAGAAAATTGGCCGACGTCACCAGAATTTCTGGTGCCAACGGATATGGCCAGAATGTGGTGCCGTGGGATTTCTGGTGCCGTTGAGATTTTTCTGACGTGACATCATTTTATACCCACGGCACCACATCCACGGCTCCACTGCACCTCATGCTCTAAAGGCATCTCTTGGGTCCAGAATCAAGGATCAACCAAATGCCAACCCAAAGGGTCTACCAGTTTAACCTGATTGGGACATAAGATCCATATAAATCCCACCAACCACATGTAACTTCATTTAATTACGTCTGATCAGAGTAATGTTAGTTGTAACCAGAGTTGCTACTTGTCGATGGGCCAAATAAGAACAAAACTCACTTAATGGACACAGGACCCATTTAAGATCAGTCATTTATATAAAAGAGTAGATACTAACTGGTTGTAGGTCCTAGGGCAACTTAATTTAACTCTAAAACATTTAAAGATATAAAACTGTCATTATTGTGTTGTACTGTATGTGAACCTTTTTGTTTTTATTTACAAGTATAATTATTTGAGACACGGTTTAATAATGGTGTACAATAAATCAAAACCCTTGAACAATAGTGTTGAGTTGTTGATAGTACTTATTATCTGGAGCCATAAATATGGTGTTGCTTTAATGTAACTTTAATTAAAATCTAATCATTTCAACCCTAAAGTTTAAGCAGAATTAGTTTTTTTTGTTTTTGTTTTTTCTTTTTTCCCTTCCTTCCTTCCTTCTAGACTAAGGGGGTGTTTCTTTTTTTTGTTAGCTAAGAGATGTGTGAGGGCTATGTGAGACCTATGGCTCTTAGTGTGTCTTAATGGGGAGAGGAAGACATTTTATGCCTTGTAAATATAGACTTATTAGTGGAAATAAGTGGGCTCAACATTAAAAAGAAATATTAAATACTTGTGTGGACCCTTGTGGATCCAAACCCTTAGCTAAGGGAAAAAAAGAAACACCCCCTTGGCTATAAATATATGTGGGGCCCACGTCTATTANATATATGGGGAGGATATATGCGGGCTCACGTCTGATTTAGCCTCTTATTGGGGAGGATGTCCATGTTTTTGCCTTGGGATATAGATGAAGTAAGGGAAATATGTGAGCCCAAGCACAAAAGAAATATTATTATATGTCATTCCCTCCCCATATAGAAAAAAGAAACAACCCAGAGAAGTAAGTGGGTTTTACTTGAAAAAGAAATACTAATAAATGTTTTTGTGGACCCAATCCCTAAGCTAAGGGTAAAAAGAAACACCCTCTTTAGTGTTGCTCTTTATGTGGTTATTAACAGTGATCATACTAGTTATCTAGAATTAACTTGCGATTATAACTAGGTTATCAAATCCGATGTAAGTAACATTTTCCCCATATTTGGTAAATCAAAATGTCACCTTGTTTGTTAAAATTAGAAGTGGTGCTCATATTAGTTATCGCGCCTTGTAATGTAGTTTTGTAATTGTTTGCTTATTGCTAATGGGCCAAACCAAAGCTCATCATGTATTAACAATATAAATACTTGTTACACATGTAGGAGGATAAGAGAGATCATTTTTCTTGTAATAATATCACATATGTTCTCTGTTTCTCTAAAACCTCCATAGCTTATTGTGTGATTTTTGATGCCATGTGGTGACCTACAATTGGTATCAGAGCTTGCACAATGATTATGGGTGATTTTTTTCGAAAAACATGGTTAATTCTTGAGTTAATCTAAACGAGTCGTTTTTGTTTACGAGTTCATACTCTAAAACCTCCATATATTGTTGTTTTAATTATATTTTTAGGTTTATATAAAATGTTATCAGCACAATGGGTTAAAAACTTAAAATTGTGTGTTTTGGTTGATTTTTATGTCTAAGTTGCGTAATAGTCGAATCTCGGTAAATTCGAATTTCATTGAGATTTAGGTATCTCGATAAGTACACTGTGGATAGGTGGCTGTGTATTGGTCAGGAACAGCGTAGTATCTCGGTGATTTAGAGAGCTCTGGTGGTTGAGTCTTTCTTCTAACCTAGTGCCCCCCGCCCCCCCAAAAAAAAACGCGCTGGCTAGTTCGTCAGCACTAACGTATTTGGAAGCTGTCACGGACGGTAAACGGTACTGTTACGTGGACGTAAAGTGCTACCAGACGTCAACGAAGTAAACAGCCACTTGACAACCGGACACTTGCGTCGTGAACCAGTTATCCCGCGCGAGTAGCGTATGTCCCCGCGACGACCACTAAGTTGAACACCTCATTGTATGCGATCTCAGCTGTGAGAGTAGACTCTCTAGAAATCTTTTTATTGCGATATGTCTATTTAGTCAACTTCTATTAATTTGTACGTAGTGACCCATATACTAAATGAGTTTGAGAACCCATTAGTCAGCAACCATTACAAAGCTATATATATATAACGTATGCTGAACATCCAACAACCATATTACAGACACACCAAAAGTTGAACATGTAGAAACCAAAATAACCACTATAATCTGAATGGTCACATGAGTCAAATCATGGTAGATATGATGCGTAAATCAAAAAACAACCAAAAAACTCACTCATAGTATCAAGTATCCTGAATCAACATATAACAATTATTTAATCGTGCCATCGCATTTCTTTGCTGAAATATATTAGCCACCATGAATTTGAAAAAAAATGATGGGTGACAACAACCTAGAAAGATTATAGTAATTGAAAGCGATTAGTCACGATATGCATTTAAAGTGACAAATATATGTCACAACACTTCGCTAAGAAGCTGTGGAGCCAAATGTCATATACTGAGTCACTAAACCATAGCCAACATGATTAAGACCAATAACACTAAAAAATTCCGTACATCATGGTCACTACGTATTAAAATGTGTGTCTAATAGTTTTAGTGATAGAAGAATTGCATTGCCAAAAAATAGCCATACATTGACATAGATATATCAATAATACCATCTGTAGCAACCCCCCACCCGACCAAAAATATTGACTATTAGGCTTTTAACCCCAATAGTCACACCCAATACTCCACCACCATCGGTATCCCTCAAATCTGATGATTTTCCATAGGCTCAACACGATTATAAGCAGGCGTCCCAAACATATGTGACCAAAGATAACATCAAA